>JANBPT010000910.1:0-19320 GCA_027575765.1 Tieghemiomyces parasiticus
TATGTAGGAGACACGCTAGACTATATCTCTATGCTTGCGTCCCATTAATGAATAATTAATATTATACGTCAACATCCACCTGGTAGGGTTAAAATAGAGCAGTAGAGGTACTGTGTAAAATGAAAAAATATATTCTAAAGAAAAGCTACAGCACAGACAGATGATGTCATTGAATGCCCTCCCGCCCACCCTGATGCGAAGCTCCTAGGTCAAACGGGGGGTTTGCCACGCGCCCGTAGGCTCGGAAAGATGAACTACCCCCCACGTATAACTTGTCGCTCGATCGCGCGGGGGGGACGGTGCAGTATCAAGTTGGCTGTTCGCCGCATACTCTCACCTGGTGACACGGTGGCAGCGCCCTGTGCTGTCCTCCGGAGCCGTAACCTGCGGGTCCTCGTGGGCGCGAGGTATGAGTTGCGTACCCAGTATGGTACAAAATAACGCTACCCACCTGTGGGCATGGGACCATCGTATGGTTCGGTAGCGGTGACCATTTCGTCTTGAATTTGGACAAGTGTAAAAGAGAGTGAGAGAGATAGAGAAGTCCCGGCTGGTTGGACCCAACGATGGCGGAGCTGGATGTATTAGCGCCGTGACACCTGCGTGGATTCCTGTCCTGCCTGGTGGCTATACCGGTTCGAGCACCTCTTCGCCCCTAACTTTTCCACACCGGTCCAGACTGACTCATGCCCTGTCGTAGTGGCCGACCATAACATCACCTCCCCCCCCCCACACACACACACATACACTTTATTGTTCTTTGGGATCCCAGTCACTCTGAGTTGAGATGACCCTAGGCGTGCCACGCGCCGCTAAGTACGCAATGACTACGCAAAGTAGCCGATACTCTCCCCTATTAGCTGGCAAGGACCCGTAGCGCACACCATTCGATTCCTGCGCGTGGGCCTGTTGCTAGTGTAACCTCCTTCCTCTCCGCCGTTCAATCCGTGTGTCTCGGGTCCATCTCGTGGACCACACCCGCTGTGAGGTCTGCCATCTTTCGATACCGAACTTGCTTCATTGAGTCACCCGAGAATAGGGCGCTATACTGTTTTTTTTACCTGGCCTGTTGCCGTCTCTCTCTCTCTCTCTCTCTCGCGCGCGCCCTTCCCCTTCCCAAAAAAAAAACCAAGAACCTTCATAAATATAGAGGTTCTGGAGTCCAGCCGCCCCAATATCTGCTCTTTTTTTCAAAAAAAATTTATTTAGGCTCTAGCACCGCTTACGTGTATAATTTTTGGAGCTGTTATTCCCACTCTGTACCCCAACCATTGTTGTGATTGTCACTCGTTGTTGTTTAACAGACCCCTTACTAAAGGTAAGTTGTGGATCATATCCACTGTCCATGCGCCCGAGGTATCCGAGCGCCCCTCCCCCAGTTTTCGTGTCCACTCAGCCGTGTAAACTCAAAGTAAGCCGGTAAGTTTTAAAATCAGGGGTTACCCGGTCTTTGTCGCTTCCGGAGATTTTCCTCGGACCGAACTGTGACCGCTAGTGTTTCGTCATCAAGGATCCCTTGTCAGCGAGGTTCAGCATATTTTCACCTGGTACCATAGACTTGTTTTACCTGTGGGCTCTACCCTTCGTCATTACGTTTATTTTTTTTGTGTGTATGGGGGAGGGGTTGCCCCTCGTTTCACTTGCCTTGTGGTACTTGTAGCGCCAGCTGGACGCTTTGAGTACCGTTAGCTGTTTAAAAGTGGTACCAGGTCTGACCAAATTCGGTCGCCGGCCAAGCAACTTTGGTATGTGGTATTCAACGTGATTTTTTTAAAAAAAAATTTATGGAGGAGTGCTCTGTCCTCCCCTATTTCAATCCCACCTATCTGTATACCTCTCAAATGCTCCCTCACCTTGCAAGGAATTTTCCTGAACGGCCTCGGGCGTGGTGGTCCTTCAATGGGGAAATGGCCGGACCAAGCGACACGGATGCGGCCGCTAGCAGGCGAATTGTGACATGGTTATGTGACTCCCGCCCCTCTGAGTTCCTCAGGTTACGCGCTCTTTGCCAACGAATATTAATAATATGTGGCAGTGGAGTGCCCAATGCTCGAGCCTTCGTTTCTGAAGCATGTAACCCGCGGTCGTCTCTGGTGAGGAACTGCTAATCCGCAGTGTCCTCGCTTCCTCCTGCCCTCTGCTTGGACAGGGAGAGGGGGGGAGTGACTGCGTGCACAAGAGCAGCCGGGTTGACCTGAGTCTGGATTCGGCCCCTGTGTTCCTCAGGGATAGGGTGTGTCCCAGTCGGAACTTAAACCGCAGTGGCGGGGTACAGGTCGCGGTTTATAGCTCAAGTCGCCTGTCTTTCCTACTGTCGCTACAAATACCTAAGCGCATCCCATCCGGGCCTTCTTCGGGATATTTGTCTGCCGGGACCTTCTGTCTTTCAAATGCCTTTTGTTAGCTACCCTTGCAGCTCCTGGTGCCATATCTGTCCGTCACTATTTACCACCCTAACTTATTTTGTATACCCCTACTCTCCTAATACCCATTATCAACTCAATATTGGTAACTGTCACAACACACTTACTCTCCTATTCTACTCGCACCTTCCTCCAAGCCATGCGGGCCACCATTCTCATCACGGCGGTACTCCTGGCCGCCGCTCATGCTTCTGTCTCTGACACGCCCGCGGAAACCCTGCAGCCTATTGCGGCCGTGGCCGCCAAACACAACCTTTACCGTCGGCAGGACGTCCAAACCGAGGTGAGTAACGTGCAGATTCCGGGGGGCCGGTGATGGAGGTGAGGGATCAGTGCCAGGTTTAGCCATACCATCCAACGCGGACCCAGTAACGGCCACGACAGGATCCTCCCCCCACCGCAACCTCGCTGGCGAGTGTAGACGCGGCCTCCGTGGCCCAAAGTTCGGCGGATGAAATCCGGGGGGGGGAGGGTTTCCTCTTCCGACTCGCAGGCCGTCGAGACCCCCCTCCGTCTGCATTGCCTTCGCAGCCCCCCCCCGACTTCCTGAGTGTACTAAGCCCGTCGCACAACCATTTGTCCAACGCGGTACCATCCCAGATCCCGGAGTCCAAGGCGGTGTCGGTGCTCAATAGCCCCCTGTTGGATCCGGCTCCTCCTATTTCGGCCCCGGGGCCTGGCGGAGACCTCCCCGCCGACCTCCCGCCCTCACCACCCGTGGAACCTAATGCTGTGGTGGTGGCACCCATGGCGCCTGTCGAGGCCTTGGCTTTGACCACAGCCCTGTCTAACCCCCTTGTTTCCCCTGAATTCTCGTTTACCCCCTTGCCGCCCCTGGACGGCCTTAATTCCCAACCTCTGTCCGCGACGCCCCAGTCCCTGGAAGCATCTTTACCGACGTCTGACGTCGACTCGTCAGCTAACCCGCCCCCAGTCGCCGAAGATGACAGTAATCTTGATTCCTCCGACCCCGACCCGGCGGTCACGGACGATCTAGCCCCACCATCGGTCGAAGTGCCCCCGGAGCCCGCTTCGGAGACCGCGGTCGTCGACTTGGCAGACCCCGAAGTCACCTCGGCTGCCCCCGTCGTCGAACCTACCAATGATCCCTTGGCTGACCTGGGCCCCGCCACCATTACTACCGCTGCAGCCGCCGCCGCCGCCAATATCATCACGCCGCTTCCCAGTGACTCGACATCCCTTCTGCCGCCTCCGATCGAACTTACTTCCGGCGGCGAGCAGCCGCCGGCCGCCCCCGCCTCTAGTAGCGACCGGGCCGAACCCGCCACCATCACCCCCACTCCCGATTCGCCCGTTGATTCCGCCACGGACGACCCTGATGACGCCGACCCCAAGGCCAGTACACGGTCCCGGATCACTATCATTGAGACTCTGACCTCGACGCATGGTACCAGCCGTATCACCCGCACCCGCACCGCTACCGCCTCGGCCGCCGAAAAGACTGCGGATGAGAGCGGTGCGACGGTAGCCCACAAGGTTACCGCGGGGTCTGCCGTGGTATTGGGTATTATGCTTACTTTATGGCAGTTTTAGGATCAGGTTTATACCCTTTGGTCAAACCTACATTCAACCAGTACCTATTATGTGTATTGCTGGCTCCTGGTCTCCCTTTCATCAATTCTTCTAGCACTGGGTATCTATCTATCTATTTAGTGGCTTTATATAGTCTCCAGGTGTGCTCCACTGTCTAGCTTACTTCTCGCGCCCCATATACATCAACATCCGTTTAGCACCTCCTCTGCCTACTGTTTTCCAATAGCCTCCATGGCATACTATAGTCGGTCGCTGTTTTATACACTGATACGTGGCAGAAAGGCGTCTTTAGCTTGGGCCTGCTGATCTGTTCGTTACGCTATATATATATATATACCATTCATTCGTGCTATATGCTCCTCGCTCTATTAATGTCATCAAATGGTAAAGTGCTATCGCCATAATTACGCCGATTGGATTGGCAGATAGGATCTCTCTCTTTCTCTCCCCTCCTTCCCTCCCTCCCTACCCTGCGTTTGAATAGCCTCACCAAATAAATATCCTATGACGTCTCGGTTGAGCAATGGGGTTGATGGAGTTCAGACAGTGTCAGTCTTCGTCCACGTTAGACACAGGGGCGGTTTCAGCAGCAATCACGCCCGTGAGGCTGTTCACGTTAAATGAAGAAATCCCATAGTGTAGGCGACTAGGGAGGGGGAGAAGGTGTGGGGAGAGTGAGGATGCCCAGTCAATCTCGACCTCTCACCTCAAGTCTAAGTAAAGCTCGACTGAGGCTATTACATATTGGGTGTTGCGTGGGCTCATCGATCCTAAATATTTCGTTCCTCCAAAAGCAACGACAACTGCGGGATACCCCCGCCAATCACCCTGTCATTCTTCCTACCCGGAGTGATCTCGTCTCATTTTGCCTTTTAGGGGAAGGGGCGGTTCCTCATACGTTGGCGTGTGGGAGTGTAAGGGTATGTGAAAGCTGGAGAGGCTACGGGTGCTACTCCGCCCCACTGCTTACGTCTTACCGTAGAGAGGTGGGGAGGGTAACCAGTTTCTCCTACCTTACCTGACCTTACCCGGCCAATGGATCCTACTGTTCAGGCCAGGTTGGGTATCCTAGGTCTTTATCCTGACACCTTCCACAGCTCTCTCTTCCTTTGAAGCTATTGGTATTTCTTTCTTTTTTTCGCCCCTTTCCTCCTTTCTAACCTTTTGCCAAGGAGTAGGGAGGAGCTCGATTCTTTCTAAAGTCACATCCTCGTTAGCAGTCCGAGCAGCCATTAGCCAACGGTCTTACCTCTTCCGCCCGTTCAGTGGTACCTGCACTGACCGCTTAACAAACTACCATTCCAGTACACCCCATTCTCCTCCCTCCCTCCCTCCCTGAACGACAAATCCGCCCAGCGACCGTGCTCGATATCCGCTCCGTCCTCCCCTTCCCCGTCCTCCTCTGCCATCCCTGCCGCCTAGCCCCATAAGCCCATGGACCCTGTCAGTGGTGGTTCCGACCATGCCTATTGGCATCCGCACACAGCGTCGGTGGACTGGTGCGAGGAGAACTACGAGGTATCGCGCTACGTGGTCGAGTTTTACAACACCCTGTCCTCCCTCGCCATGATCTTCTTTGGCGAGTTTGGTGCCCGCACGCCCTTGGTAGCCCAGGATGCGCGGTTTCGACGGGTGTTTCGCCTCATTGCCGTAGTGGGTATTGGTAGCGTACTGTTCCACGCCACACTCAAACACAGCACCCAAATGATGGACGAGCTGCCGATGGTCTGGGTCATTAGTTACAGCACGTACTGCATCCTCCGGTCCGTCCACGGAGTCACCCACGGGGGCCTCCCGTGGCTGTTCGCCCTGCTCACCGCGACGGCCACCTGTGCGGTGACCCTCACCAGCGGCCTGGTCCAGTTTATCACCTTCCACTTGGTCTACGATACCGTCCAGCTGCTGTGTTTGACCATGATCGTGCGGGTTTACTTGGAGCGCCGCCGAACGCACCCCGTGATCGCAGGGCTCGCTCGTACGGGATTCGGCCTGTTTCTGGTCGCCTGTCTGTGTTGGTTCGTAGATACCTGTTTTTGTCCCTATGTCGACGGCGGGCTAAGGTCCTGGCTACCATTCAACCTACAACTCCACGCCTGGTGGCATGTCTTCGTGTCCCTCGGGTTCTACTACTTGTGTACCTTCCTCGTATTTGACGATCAACTCCGTAAGCACCGTGAGCCGCTCATCCGCTACCGCTGGTGCATCCTGCCGGAGGTCATCCTAGCTCCAATGAAAGGGTATCGCGATTGAGCCGTCTGGCGGGGCCTGATACATTTAGGATGCTGGTTAGACACGGCGGGATGGAGGGGGGGTGGGGGATGGTGGCGATAATATAGCCCTCCACGCGCTCTAAACGCCCACCACTTGTACACTTACAAATTACTAGTCTCAAGCATAAATACATCAGCAGCTGTATACTGCCTGAATTTTTTGTTTATTGTCATCAGGGCATTTACCACTGTAGTCCTATTCTTCCTCGTCACTACCCTCCGGCTCGCGGTGTTTCTTGGCGGGCTGCCTGGAAGTGACCGGCACGTGGGATGCCAGGGCCTGGTGGAGCTGTTCCAGCTGGTGCAGGGTCGTGATGGGCAGGTCCTGGCTCTTGACGTTCCGCTTGAGAAACTTGCGCAGACGCTTAGCGGCCTCCTCATGTGAAAGCGGCTCTTCAGACAGGAGCTCGACCTCCATGGGGCGGGGTGGCCGGACTCCAGACATGGCGGATAAATCAGGCTAAAATGGTGGCGATGGTGGGTGGAGTTGTGGGCAATAGGCGAGAAGCAACCGCGGGCAGCACAGCTGGGTAAATATGGCGAAGCGTGGGATGCGATAGGTATAACCCTGCCAATGAATGGGTACGTTAGAACTAGGGGAGGGGGCGGGAAAATTTGTTGACTGAACGTAGAGAGAGACCTTTGACGTTGGGATGGAGAGTGAAGGGCTGGATGCTCGCCAGTAGTAAGTGCGGCTCGATGATTAGAGGGCGCCGAAGAAAAAAAAAAAAGGAGGAGGGCATAGTAATCCACGGTTAACCGGGTGCATTTAGGTGGCGGTCTCGACGTCGAAATTGGACCACGTGATTTCCCATGATGGGCTAATCACCTACTTCACTAGTGGACTTTGGGCTACACTTTAGCCTTAAATAGATTGGTCTATGTAGCCCCTCCCCCTCTTTCAAAGCCAGCGCAGACCTCTGGTAGACACCATGTAAAATACAGCCGGCAATACACCTAAGCCAAACGACTCTGCTCTAGGGAGGGAATGGTGTATAGCAAACTCCCTTCGACTTCACTGTATCGTCTCGCTCGCTACTTAATACACAAGCCAGCATCCTACTAGATTTCCTTACTTGGTCGGTCACCACAAAGTTATACCAGCCCTCTTCAGTTCCTACAACATTGGATGGGCTTTTGTTAAAATGCGCAGATTGGGGCTTTATTAAAGGAGTCACCCTATAAAACTAACGCAGGTCGTTTCAGCTAGAATAAAGATAATACGTAATTGGTACCTAACATGTCAGAATTCGGGGGGAAGGGAAGTGAGGCGGGGTTGAGTGTGCCAACTTTGAAACCTTATTACTAAACTATCGGAGGGAAAGTGTGTGTGTGTGTGTGGGGAAGGCGGGAGGAATGATTAACAGCGCATCGTCAACACACTTTACAGAAAGGTCACGTCGACGGTGATATCGGTGATACCGCTATTGATGGCACCGACGATCTGGTTGAAGAGACCGGTCAAGACATTAACCACGGCGGAGTCGAGGTTAGCGCTGTGAATGAGGCCCATGATGGTGCTGATGGGGGTGGCAGCGAGGTCGGCCTGGCTAATGTCGAGGTGGACGATGATCTTGGAGGCATCGTTCTGGTGAGCGGTCACGATCTGGCTGAGCAGCTCGTTGAACGAGTCGGCGGTGGAGGAGGAGGTCGAGCCACCAATGGTCTGAGTGATGACGGTGGCGGCCGGGGTGTTGTTGTTGTTGCTGCTGTTAATGGTGATCACCTCGTTGGTAGTAGTCACGGCCGGGACGGCGGGAGCGACAGCGACCTGGAGGCCATTGGTGGAACCACTAGGGGACCAACCGGCAGCGTAGACGGGCTCGTGGCTGGCCAGCTTAGCCTGGATCGACTCCTGGACGACACGGAGCTGGGCGTTAAGGGCCTGCATCTTGTCCGCGGTCAAACCGTTCATCTTGGCCCACGTGGGATCGGGCTGGATCATGGGAAGGTTGTTGTTCACCGGGGCACTGTACTTGGGGTAAGTAGTACAGGTGTCGGGCGTGCTAGTCGGGACAGGGGCATCGCGGCCGGTCTCGACACCAGTGGGCACGGTCGAGTTGTTGGACATCGAGGCCGTGGGGGTAACATCGTAGATCAGGGACGAAGAAGTGATCACATAGGAGGCGGAGTCAGAGCCGGTAGCGGACACCGAAGCAGAAGCAGAGTCAGAGCCAGTAGCGGAGACCGAGACAGAGTCAGAGCCGGTAGCGGAGACTGAGGCAGAGTCAGAGCCGGTAGCGGAGACCGAGGCAGAGTCAGAGCCGGTAGCGGAGACCGAGGCAGAGTCAGAGCCGGTAGCGGAGACCGAGACAGAGTCAGAGCCAGTAGCGGAGACCGAGGCAGAAGTGGATTCAGAGCCGGTGGCGGAAGCAGTGGTGGTAGCGATACCGGTGGAGGTCAGAATCGAGTCCGAAGCCGAGGTAGTGATAGACACAGTAGCGGAAACGGACTCCGAGGTGGTGGCCGAGCCCATGGAGGACGACGTGTTGTTGTTGTTGGTGTTGTCACCCATACCAGCCTGGTTGGGGAGGTAGTAGTCGTAGCAGTACTGGGTGTAGTCCATCACAGAGCTCACGGGCACGTTGTAGTATGGAATCATAGCGTTGAGGTCCGGGTAGCTCTTGAATTCCTTGTCCTCAGCCTTCTGGAAGCTGACCCACAGGTATTCAATGTAGGAGTGCGTGAAGAAGAAAAGCACATCGAACGGCGAGTACATGTTGGACATGGTACCGGGGGTGGTGCCAATGTTGTGCATCTGGCCGTGGATGCCGTACTCGATGCTTTGACGCATCTTGGCAAAGTCACCGTTGGTCCGGATCATGCCAGCCACCTCTTCCTGATTCCATAGGCGCTGGGTGACGGGGGCGGTGGGGCTGAATCCACGGCGGACACAGTCGGTCTTGTCGGGGTAGGTGGCCTTCCAGCTGCTGAAGGGGCCGTTGGGGACGCACCCGGCCGTACCGTCGGTTTCCAACTGGGACTGGCCAATGATCTGCCAGATGGCGCTGGTGAAGGGCGCGTAGGCGTCGTAGGGGGCATTCCAGTACGGCATGGTAAGGGCGGGCTTGATGGTGCGCAGGGCGTCCTCGAGCTCCAGCGTGAACAGACGATGGTACGGCAGGAACATGTCGTGGTCGTGTGTGGGCTGGTGGTATTTGGCGTGACGGAGAGCAAAATCGTCCCACATGGTAACGGACGGGTCGGCCTTGGACGGGCGGTTCTTTAGCTCCAGCATGGCGTCGATTAAATCTGTGACCTCCTGCTGGGACAGGTCGTGGATTTCCTTGCGGTAGCGGATGCTGGCGCAGCTGTTGTTGGCCAGGGCGACGGAAAACACCGAGGCGGCGGCGATGAAAAAGACGGAGCTGACCTTCATATTGGGCAGGTGTATAACGAGGAGTGGAATATGGTTTGGGAGGAGAGTTTAAAGTAAGCTGACGCTATCAAAGTCGTCGGAAATTAATGGGTAAAATTGGTTACAAGGAAGCGAGGAAGGTATGACGGTACAGACTGCAAGCGCCAGCGTTGGACAGTACGTCGTAATACACACGCAGGGGAGGAGTGTGGGTGGTTAAAGTGGATTAATACGCAGGGAAATGCGGATACTTAAATAGTGGTGAAACCCCAAGGAGGTCGGAGGGTCGAAGGAATTCGAAAGCGAGGTGATTGGTTCGGGGGCACTAAGAAAGGGGCATGAGAAAGAAGTCGGTGGAGAGCGGCGGGTAAAACTATTAAGCGTCAAGGTATTACGGAATGCTAACGATAAAGGTGCACTGGTACGTGGCGATAGGCGGTGGCTGGCTATAAAAAAAGGGGGGACCATAAGGCTGTGGCGGCTGATGGTCGGTTTATATAGACCAGGAAGGATTGGCAGAGTTGGCGGTTGGGTCAGGGGAAAGGACGAGGCGAAGGACTGGGCGATGATGGGCCCTCTGTTTGGGTGGATAATGAAGGGGAGAAAGGTCGACACCTGGAATAGCGCAGGCCAAAATGCAACACCTGCCGCGCCTCCTCCTCTCCCCGTTCTCTCCCCTCCCCTTCACCAGCCGGAAGATATGGAGGCCCCGAGCCAGCGCCCAGCCTGGACGGAGGTGGGAATGGGTACCCAGCCACCAGGCTTCAAAGGGGAGGGGAGGTTGGCCTGTCTGCTCTGAAGGGCTCCGTCTGATCCGCACGCCGCCAGTGCACCCGCGGTAGCGTGACAAGGAGCATAGTAGCGAGGATGAAGGCAGAGGAGGGAGTGGGCTGAGAGATGTGGGGTGGGATCCACATAACTTGAGCAGGTAGTGCAATTGGAGAGGAATGAGGAGGGGGAAGGCGGACGGCGATGCGTGAAAGAGGAGTGGTGGAAGGGAAGGACCCGACACTATGATTAGCGGCTGACTTCTACTGATCTGCACTCCGCACGCTGTTGATTCCTCCTCTCCTGGTCGGTTGCCGTTCCGTCCAATGGTTCGTTCATGACTCCGCCCGGCCAATGTATATCACCAGGCCGTTCAGCCGAATAGATACTCCCTAGCCCCAGCCTGTCGTTGGGATGCAAGTCATGGTCGATTGTAGCCTTACTATCCAACCATGGACTTTGAGGACCCCGCGTCCAATCGCCTACATGATCCTTGACGGACTACTTACTCCTTTAGGTCAGGCCGTTGCGATTGTCCATCGCTCCTACCTGGTTGAAAAGCACGATGCGTTGCTCCCCAAGTAGGCCTGGGTAGCCTGCACCTATACCCAGGTACTCCAGGTCACTCCAGACTGTGCTGCCACTTGCCCCCCTCCCGCCCGGCTCCCTATTAGTAAGGAGCGTCGCTGCTACCTTCCAGGATAGACTGGCACCGTCCGTGGCAAGTGCTATGCTCCTCATCTTCCACATATGGATAACGTGTGAAATTGGTGGGAAATACAGGTCACACAAAACTGCGCTCGCTACTGTGATGGGTCCGATAAATATAGAATTTGGCAAGCGGGCTGGGTTGTAAAACATAGGGAGGGGTAAGTCCAATGGGAGAAAATGACGGTGGCTGCATTTGAATTATCCTGGGCCTTGCATTATCCCCCTTGGCCAATAGGCCTCAAGGCTTCATTGCCTTTTTAGGACACCTTAAGCGGAACTAGGGTTGAAAGCAAGGAGACTGGTTGTGGTTGCAGCGCGGCGTGTCGATCCGTTTTCCATCGTTCTCCCTCCGGTACATTGCGGATGTTATTCTTATTATAAAGCCTGCACTGGGGGGGGACGGGCCAGAGGGTGAAACTTTTTCCTATTCGTGCTGCTGCTTGGCTGGCTCATCTTAGAGCCGCTCGCGCTACGTAATCCACATCTATTAATACCTCATACCGGTCCGGATGGAGCGGTTCGGGTTTCGCCGTTGCAACCAGCAGGAGGGTGCTATGGGAGGGGTAAGGCCAGGCGAGAGTAGTGTGCTGCCCCATCGTGGGCTAAGTGTGAAGACCTGCCGGCAGGGTAGTTGGGTTGGCGGTTCAAAAAGCGCCGATTGGGTTAAGGAGCTAATTGACCTTGATGGGAAGGAGTTACCGGGTTGGGTTCTGTTGAGGGCGAGGACGGGAGACTGGCCTCTTGGCGAAACGTCGGCCCCGGTCGTTATTAATTACCGAGCCTTTACGTCTTCCGCCAGGGTACCTTTCGCTAGGGCGACCGAATCAGCGATAGCCAAACCTTCGGGCCACCCAGCGATCTCTGGACTAATGGCCGTCTGGGTAGTAACGGGCACGACTCCTGACGATGGTTAGCGCATATGATCTAACATGTAACTAGGTACGATTTCATAGTCCCTGCTGCATCTATTCGGCAATTATTATAATTGTCGATTGGGTGGAAGGTCTATCGCTTTGTGATGTACAATAGGCGATTGGCTCCTTCGGCGCATAGTAATCAATGGGCAGAGGCAGTGAAGGAAAGAGTGGAGGTCCAACCCTGAGGATTGGTCAGTCAACGTTGGATGCACCGTCCTACAACTCGTCGGGTGGTGGGGGGCTTTCGGAGTCACGGATCGTACGGCAGCTAGAATATGGAGTGGGGAGTATGTAGGGTTGGTTTTGTTGAGGGATAACTGGGCGATTCAGCCTAGTCAATGTAATTGCCGTCGGGTATTAACGCGTTACCAAGCTTTCTTTCTAATGGGCCTGGGAATCCGCTGTTGAGGTAGGATAGGTGTGGTATACAGACATTAAGACGCAATGGGCCTGAGTCTGTTCATCCCTATTCGACCACCTACCCCAGTGCCTACGTCGCTAAGGCACCTCGCTTCCGTTCATTGAAGTTGATGAGGAAGGGACCGGAGAATAACCACAGCTACAGGAGAGGGGGATCCTCGGCTGCGCTATTCTTATCCATGCTCAATGTTGCCTGAATGGCGGTGTGTTCGCTATCCCGATACCACGGAACAATAACGAGTGCCGAGGGGCTCACTATCCGCTATATTAATAGGTATTCATATGATTAACCCCGGTCCTGCAGAAGAAGGGTGGGAGGGGGAGGTGGCAGGGTAAGAAATACAGCTCTCGCCTCGGTTAGTATTAAGGGTCACTGCCCACGGCCTTAGGTGAGCAGGCAGACGGACACACGGGCTGGTCAGGTATCGGGTAATTATTTAGATCATGTCTGTCATGACGCTCTGGGTTCCCCTAGCTGAATTACACGCTGGGGGATAGTCGGTTAGCCATGAGTGACTCAAATAGATGTGCCCGTGTTGGTCACGTGTAATCGAACAGCTGCACATCAGCCTCGGCTCCCAGATGGGACCAGGCGTTGGTGACCTGTCAACTACAGGGCCAATCCAAGCCCCGTCTGTTTACGTTTTCAAAGGGGAGCGGGTAAGGGGACTTACAAGTCAGTTCAGCCCCTTCCCTTCGCCTCATGTTATGCTCTTGACCACATGCTTGTACCGCTGCCCCAACAACCTCCGACTCGACCCACATTCCGTCTCATTCTCTAAAACCTGTCGTTCGCCTAACCTGTCAGTGCCAGGCCTCTACCCGTTTCTTATGATGAATGCGGACGACCCGCAAGACCCACCTTTGGACCGCGACGACGCTGCGGAGAGACTCGCGGGCCTAGTCCAGCAGCTATGCTCTGCACCACTCCATGGACGTGGCACTCTCATTCCAGAGCTCGAAACGTACGAAACCCTGGCTCGCCAGGTCGGTCTCACCGGGTCGCAAATCCTGGCCATCCTGGACCTGGCACTGGCCCCCGAATCCCCGCTCTACCAGGCCAAAGTACTGATGGCTCACCTGTACCCGCGTGCCACGGTGCCCCATATCGCTGTCTGCCATATTCTGGGCCACCTAGCGCGCGTCCGGGCCTACGACTGCCAGAAACTCCTACTCCGCTGGGTCGCGCTCATTTGGGACTGGCTGGACGACATTGAGCCGCTCCGCCGGCTGTACGGCGTCTTCTTTCACTACCTATCCTACGAGAGTTTCCGCGCGCCTATGGTCCGCATCCTCGTGCGGTTGACCACCCGGGCCTCGGTGAAGCCCTTCCGCGTCCGCCAGCTGTTGGTTCTCTTGGCCCGGACTGGCCCCGACCTCGATTTGCTGGAGCTGGCCCGCGTGTACAAGATCTACTCGCCTACCGTTATCCAGGGACTCCAGGCCGCCACGGGTCAGATCGGCCGCTCACCTGCCAGTAACTTGCGCTGGCAGGACACCGTGGCCCACATCCAAGCCCGGTGGGCAACCGAACCAGGGGAAGCAGCGCCAAGTTCGACGGGAAAAGTCGACCGCGGCACGGTCACCCACCGCAACCGGAAGGAGTCGGCGGGCCTGCCCCCGGTCACCCACTACTATACCCACTTACACGGCCAGCAGCGTCTCCCGGACCCGCGTGGGACGCCCCAACTGGAGATGGTACGCTCGTTTGACGAGTTCACTCGCCTCATTGACTGCGTCGAACTACCCGATCGGCTGATGGCCATCTGGCGGAACCCATACCTACACCACCTTTTGGCATGCACCCCAGATCCGACCCTGGCAGCGCGCGTGGACCGGTGGGTCGACCAGTACCTCACGGATCTGACCCAACAGCGTAGTACGCGTTTCGGCCACGCCACCGAACTGACCAGTGTCCTGACCGGTCTCCTACAGCTAAGCCGCGTGACCCGCTTTCTCCTTCCAGCTGTGGACCGGTTCCTGGTGGCCTTTTTACGCACTTGGAACGGCCAGGACCACGCCGAGACCATCCTGGAGCTGCTCACCTTCAAATCACCGTGCGCCTACGAGGAACTCTATGTGTGGTTCCTCAAGCCTCTGCACCGACTGTTCCGTACGGCCGGGGCGACCGAACGATGTCGGTTGCTGACGACGCACACGCAGCTGGTGGCCGGGTGGCTAACCCATTGGGCGGCCTCGCCGGGATCTAACTCGGCCACTGTGGACACCGCCCGGTCCACTCTAGAACTCATGCGGCATACCGACCGTCTGGCCGTCACTGCCTTACTCGCCCACCTGGACGACTCGCGGGTCCAGTCGACCGTTCTGGACTTTTATCACCTCCTCACCGTCGCTCGGCGCAAGTACCAATTCCCTTACCTCTACCTACCTTTCCACCGTACGTTCCACTTGCTTATCCTGGGGACCGGGGTAGCTTCGACCGTGGCAGGGGCGCTCGACGTGGTGGCCGGCTGCCGTCAGGCTTTGGATGTGATCGAAGGGGAACCCGGTGCGGCCGCGAACCTTCCCGCCGCTTACCAAGCCCTCGGTCTCCCATTGGACCACGTGGCTCATTTCAATGCCCTTCTCTTCGACGTCTGTCACTGTCTCTGGACTCAGCAGGCCTTTCGTACCGTCGGACGGGATCCGGCCGTCATCGACGATGGGCCATTTGGCCTGACCCCAAACTTCCTCGAGGCGCTGCGCCGACAGGTGGGTACGAGCCACTTAAAGCCGGCGGTCAGCATATTCAACCATCCGGCGTTCGCCACCTACCGCGACCAATTCGTCCGCCGTTGCCTGTCCCAAGGTACCGCCCAACCCTCTGTGACAGGACCTGGCTATTCCGGGGGGGCCCTTACCTCGGAATCTTTCGAACTCATCCGTCAGGACCTGTCGCCCGCCCACCGTCAGTTTAAGGAGCTTCGGCAGGCCTACCTCCAGTTTCTGGTCGACCAGGGGTTCGCTGGCGTCCGGCGCTTCCTGCAGATAGGTATGCCCGGTACAAGTAAACGTGTGGACCGGATATGAGCCGAGGGCAATGCAGGGTGTGTAAATAAAGCCAAAAAAATAATATCAATCTACTGTACAACGAGAGAGGGGGAGTTAGATCCAACGATTTACTGTACGGCTATAATGTATGATGGCCTGCTGTTATTTACTAGAATCCGTAGTTGTAGCCCAATAGCAGCCAGACCAACCGGCTCTGTTCACAATGCAGGACCAGTGTTGTAATAATCCAAGCTGGTCGCTGTAGGCAGTGGATTATCTGGTCATCGGTATCGGGTCAAGGCCTGACAGCGTTGCTCGATGATCGGCACCCGTTTTTAGAGTCGTTTGTATATCCCCCTCCCAACCATTAACATGACGCAGCCCTGGTTAAAAAATCGGTTCAAAAATCAATCATCACTGCCGTTATCTTTCCCAATAATTATCATCATATAAACCCGAGGTCATGGTGGAACCCCATAGGCCCTGTCAATGTCACACGGGTGCGGTATGCCAATTTTTATTCTACTTACCGGAGACGACGGGGAAGTGAACCTGGAACCTACTTTGTGTGGCATCCCAAATACCTTAGTGATAAACACAAATTGCCACGGATACTGTTTAGCGGCTATTCTATCGGAAACGCTTCACGGCATAGGGTTTACTTGGCACCATCCGCTGGACCCTTGGGATGGGGTGTAGAACCACATCCGATAATATTATTGCATAAGTTAGCAGGTCCTCTCCTCGCACATACCGTAATGAAATCGTCTACTCAACCTAGAGCTTTCAGTCTACGTGCAAGGAGCCCTTAGACGGATAGGAGGATAAAGCTGCAGTATCTTTCTGCACCAGCCTGGCGACGCCATCTATAACCGCCCCCCGTCGTGTGGCGCGGATCGGACAAAATCGAATAACGACTTTGGACCAGCTTGGCGGCACGCAAGCTGGATGGCATGTCGATGGTTACGACCTGGCCCGGGGAACATTACTTGCCTAGTATGATTTGCTATCTAGAGTATATTTCAGCAACCCGTTAAGCCTTTAGGGGGAAGGGGGCGCTAGGCAGCTGAGGGCAGCCAGGCCTTGGTAGGTACCGACTGGACTGGCAATGCAATCCATGCGCAGGATCGGGTTCATTGTGACCCAAGCAGTCGTTTTGAAATAACAAAGCAGGTGGTGAAAACTCGGCAGTATATGCCTAGACCTCACCGTAAACCGGCCCAGCCTTTTGGGATAGTAGGTGACCAAGTCGACCGGCCAAGCTTTACGGTACGACCAATAAAACCCTGAGTTGGTAAGGTGACCAGTTGTGTAAGGAGGTACGGGTGGTGGTGGGATGGCAGTAAGTGTGCCACTGTAACCCGTGTATCGACCGTTCTATTCCGTCTCTCCAACCCGCCGCATTCCTTTAGTCTCCTAGTAATGCACAGTAACACAGGCAGCCGATCAGCGTTGTCCCATGACCAGTTTGATTTCTGCCCTTCGTAATGTTCAGCGGGGCCGGTCATGGTGGCCGACTGGTCTGTCCCAGGTGATGCAGGGAGCCTTTGGCGACAGCACCCTACTTGGCTCTAGGCTCTGCGGTACACGGCCTTATCCCCGCTACCATTGTCGTAGACTGGCTGCGATTTCATTCGTACCAGTTAATGAGCGTGGGCCTGCCGACCGGGACGCTTATTATGACCCTTCACCGGCCTTTACACGGTCAGACTACTCTCTGACGGACCTCGACATCATCCCGGACTTTGTGACGACGGCCGAGCACAACGTGCTGGCCCGGGCGGCACACCAGAAACTGCGTCGCTATGCGGCTGACGAGTACTACGCGGGTCACTTTGACTCGGTTATCACTCAGTACCGTGAGTGTACCGTCAGCTCTTGGGTACCCCAGCCCGTCCCCGCCAACGACCCGGCCGCACCGGCCCTAGCTATTCTTCAGCGGGCCTGGGACTACTTCCCGTCGGATACACCCTGGCTCCCGATTCACATCCTGGACCTCCACGCGTCGGGCGCTATCCTCAAACACGTGGACAATATCGAATTCTCCGGCCGGTTCGTCGCAGGGCTCTGCCTCCTCACCCCGACCGTCATGCGGTTCACCCATAAGTCCGACCCGGCGTGCCACGTAACCGTTCGGCTCCCGCCCAAGTGTCTTTACGTACAACGGGATGCCCTCCGCTTTGACTTCACCCACGAGATCCCGTTTAACGACGGGGTTCACAACACATTCCGCGGGGAGGTGGTGCCACGTGGCCGGCGCATCTCCCTCCTCTTCCGGGACGCCAAAACCGAGGGCTCGGGGTAGTTCTCGGTGCGGGGGGGGGGGCTCCGTCACCAACAGCGCAAGGTGAAATAAATGCATCAAGATTGGTTATAGATTCGAGTGCGGTGGGCTGGGGGCGCAGCAGCGGCGTTCATGTTACCATCTGCCGAGCATACCGCGCCCAAGTTAGGCGCGGGCCGGGGAGAATGTTCAACAAAGCCACCTTCCTCCGACATTTTTACCAAACTCGCAGCATGTTATGGCATTGCCGCGCCTGGTCAGTGGCCCATTTGATAGCACTATCCTTCAGGCCAAGTTTCTAGCATCGTTACGTGCGTTCTTAGCTGACAATCCTTGTAGCTGCCTTATCTCAGGCGAACACATATACGTAGGCCGTAGGATGCACTAGTTACCGGGACGTGCGAATGTATAGAGAGAATATCGTATGTCTGGTCACTCATGGTGCGGCTAATCTACGAGTGGTCAGCCATACGCCCAAGGGCAAAGAGTCGATTGCAGATAGAAGGTATAGGGGACCTTGGTGGAGAGAGGAGGCAGTAACCTCCCAGGACGCAAGGGCCCACATGATGGCACATCTGTCTTTTACTATTATTTGCAAGCGAGTCTGCACCATGACAATGATGGATAGCACACCACCCGTGCGTAGCATTGGTGGCGGGTGTCCTGTGAATCTGCGTTTCGATGGAGGCAAGTTTGGCGTTTAACGATCCGAGCCGTTTGTGTGTGCGTTTGCATTGATGAACATACAGCAAAGTAAGAACGTCAGCAGAATGGCCAAAGGTCGAGCCTATCAGTACGTTGTCTCACAGCAGGCAGCGGTTGTTCATTACATTTCTTAGATGGGGCTTCTCTGCCCAGCCATCAAGGGCATTGACCTAGGCTGGTATGGCAAGTAGCGTCTACCGGACGCTGCCGGTGCAGCTCGAGGACCTGGCGTCAGCGACCTCAACAGCAACAGGCGCAACGCAGGGTCCACTCGTTCTGGCGCAAAATGCGATGACGCATGCTGGCTGGTCACAGCCCGTGCAAACAACGTGTCACCCCAGACGCACAGTTGGTGAGTGGGTAGCGCACAATTTTAATCTCAGCAGGCGCAAAAAAAATAAATCTGCTGCTATGCGAATACTGCAAAATACAATAGCTCACCGCTCCCGGATGCTCTGGCACATCACTACGGCGTCTGCCAATAACCTTTTGCCCCAGCCCTGCCTCTGCTCCCCGACCTGGTCCTCCGGTGAGCATACCAGCTGCCAGACATCCCTTACAGGTGGAAAACATGTTTCACTCTCGCTTCCAGGTCCCGCATTCCTCACCCAGCCGACCTGTACTTTCTCCATCATTCGGCACAACCCCCATCTCGTGACCGACTGGAGAGCCCATATTTGTCTTTCGTTCCTGTGGCGCAACCGATGACTACTGCACCCTCTCCTCGGCCTTTTCGTTTGCAATATTCAAGACCGTTGCGCGACCCTCATCCGATTACCGCGTCCATCGCATCCCACCTGAACTTTAGCCCCACTTACCGTGCATCGTGCAGGTCTTGCACTCCCGCCCATCACCATGTCGCGGCCACGCATCGGCAACTACACAATTATCAAGACCCTGGGTGTCGGTTCCTTCGGGA
>JANBPT010000911.1:0-19304 GCA_027575765.1 Tieghemiomyces parasiticus
CTGCTGGTGGGGCGAGAAAAACAGGGCTTGAATGGGTTGGCAGGGAAGGCGGGGGAACGAATGAGCGACGCGGGAGGAGTAGCCTTACGAAGAGAGGCAATAGTAAAAAGATACACGACCAGTGCGAGGAAGCTCCATTGGGTGGAGAACCCAGCCCATCGGCTGGGGTGGGAGAACCGGCGGGGGAGTGGAAAAACAAAAATAAACACCGTACAGAAAGCCGCACAACACAGGGCGGGAAGCATGCGGCGGGGGAAATGGGTACTGGTGGAAAAACAATCCGCAGGGGGAAAAAAAAGTCCATCAGGAGGGGAAAAAAAGGCGACGAGGGGAGGCGTGGGCATGACCATGTTTGGGGGAGGGACAGCTAGATTATCTTCGTACCTTACATGTAGGAACAGGCCGCGAGTGATAATGGGCGAGAAAACGAGGGCTACTAGGTACACACAGTTGCGAGGCGGGGGAGGAAAACCCTTCCCCCCCCTCGTCGGTCAATCGCCAGGGATCATAGGGTGGTGAGACCGAGCGGAAGCATGGCGAGCAAGGGAGGATGTATCAGCAATTGGGTCGGGTCGCCAGGGCCAACTACAAAGACCATATCCACCTTCTGCGTCCTAATGCCTGTCCGCTTAAGCCTTGCGGCTCAAAGTCTTGGGGGCTCTGGGTTGCGCCGACTGTGTCCACGGTGTCAGCCGTGACCAACAAACAAATCCCTCCACTGCGGCGTTGAAAGGGAGACAAGCATGAGCGCCGTTAATCAACCCTAATATTTAGACGTCAGTGTCGGCCAATCACCCCCCCCCGAGGCTAGACGAGAGGGGGGGGTGCCTTGTAAGGAATCCCGCCAGGTGCTACCGTTGTGGTTACTGGATGGTGCTAGGTGGCCGAAACATGGTGGAATTGGCTGGGGTGGCGTAATGTCACTCTGTCGGGCAGTGGCATTGAGATTATGGACAGGTTCTCCCGTCATTTCCTCCTTGTTTAAAGTGAGATTTAGTAATCAAGCTGTCAACAGCATGATTGAGCGTACCCCGTTCCCAATAATGGGGCCTGGCCACAACCCGTGCCCACACTACTGCGACCAAATAACGGTACACTTTACCATACTGGCTCTCTATGGTGGCAGGCAGGTGTCACTAGACATAAGGGCAGCCTTATCCTGCAAAGGATCGAGTTGTGTTTCAACCTCGTTCCACTGATGTCCCAAACCATACATAGGTGAACGTTAACTACGCTTCTGGAGCCTCCAGGCTGAATTCAGACGCCGTTCCATAAGCGGCCAGGTCCGTTCTACAGTCTACCGGTCGAGGATGAGCCACACCCATTTCCTATGGCAGTGCGTCAAGTCGCGAACTGTCCGGTAAACCCCGCTGCAAGTCTAGCAAGTGGTTCTCAGTGCACTGCACTGTCCGTGCCGCACTGAGTGTTCTTCCGGGCTTATTGTATTTATCCATTACATGTAGTCGAGTTTCCGTGACCGGCATTCACTTGTGCGACCACAAACATGGACATGGCCTCCCCCTCCGGAACGTTTGCCGCATGACGCTGCCAGGGGTCTTGGCCCGTCGTCTCAAACCGCTCTACAACCTCAATGCGAAAGTCCTTGCCATGCTCTATTACTTAATTAACTATAACACTAGACAACATATGGTCGGTATCGAGTGGGTAGGTATATCCTGGCTGTTACGCGTCGCTGTCCAGCGGACGTTCGTACTCAAGATATAACACCCCAAGAGGATCACATATGTCTAGATCCGGGCAACCATCCTGTATTTTTAAAATAATGGGCACTCGAGGGTTAGACGAGCGATTGTCACCGGGTCTTTCTCCCCCTTTAGCTTTGGTAGGTTGGAAGCAGTTACGAATCGATTTCGCCGACTATCGGTCGCACTACAGCACTTCCTTTTTATTTTTCCAACCCTCTGGCGGATATGGATGGTTGCGTTCTTCCTACAGATTTTAGTGTGGGGAATTCCGAAAC
The DNA here is from genome assembly GCA_027575765.1 of Tieghemiomyces parasiticus. NCBI lineage: Eukaryota > Fungi > Kickxellomycota > Dimargaritomycetes > Dimargaritales > Dimargaritaceae > Tieghemiomyces > Tieghemiomyces parasiticus. Next base: position 1,982 of record JANBPT010000911.1, read on the forward strand.
ATTCAAGTTTTTCTAGAGGGGAGTAGTTCACCTGCTCGTACGCTCGAAATAAACTCGGCATAGCGCGCTTTCCCAGAAGACCCAATCCATATATATGGTCATGGCCGAGAAGTCCGACTGTGGTACTTCCATCTTGCTTTTATCCTTAGTCCTGCACTAGGGAACCCACTTCTTTTAACCCACCAATATACACCAAGCATTCGGCTGATATCCTCCTTGCCTGGGGCATGTTGCTCCTTTCTTGTTCTAACCGTGGTCCGCAACTTCCCTAAAATGTCGGCTGGCCTCCGCACGAGACGCCAAGGCAATGTACGGCGCGCCTTCCCGTTGACCTACGCCCGCGTCAACGCCGTCCTCCGCACCCTCGTAGACCTTAAGGCGTGGGACACCCCGCTGCCGAGAAAGGAGCTGGTGTACATGTCCCGGCGAGCGCTCGAGGCCAACGTGCGCTGTTTAGTGTCCCACCAGCAGATCATGAGTATCCTTACCAAAGTACACCGTGTCATGTCCGCTCGTAAGTCTACCTCGGAACCGTGGCCTTTGATACCCGGCCTGAAATGCCAGTGTCCTACCGAGGCCGAGCAGTCGGAGCAATTATGTCTATTCAACGAGTGGTATACTCAGCGAGCGGCCTCCCGGGGCCCTACCCCCTCCAACGATGGCGAGCTCACCAGCCCTCAGCCAGATGCCGGCACACCGTGTCCGACCTGCACTGCGAGACTCACCGAGTCGGCCGCAGAGTCAGCCCTGGCGGGCGAGCAACCGCATAACGCAACTCCTGCCCGGTACCAATGGACCGCTATGCCTGCGTCGTCCAGCTCGGAAAACGCGAATCCATCGGGCTCAATGGCGGAGGAAGTGAGGACTCCAGCGGTACTTCCCAGTCCCGGCCATATGATTCCAGGTGGCCAAACCCAGGCCAACGAGCTCATCCATCTTCTGTCTGCTGCCCACGACGACCTTGAGGTGCGCCGCAGTCAGCAAGCTGAGGAATTCCACCGGATCCTAGAGCGCGTGACCCGTCAGTTTCAGGACACTGTGAGCCAAGAGGGGCAGCGCTTCTATGACCGCTTCCAGGACGAGCTCATGCGCGACCGAGAGACGCTTCGCACCTTACTTTGCGATTACATGGCATCGGCCAGACGCGACGTACGGGAGGCCCGCCATTTCCAGCGCACGTGACTTCTATAATCGGAGACCCCTGACCTCAAGATCAGGCGACGGTATGTATACCTCGTTGATTTCCGCATCATTCCCTTTGGACTCATCAAAGCCATTGTATCCTAGTGGCTCTATCTCAGTAAAGGCGGATCGTGTATTCAAATGGCATATCCAGCGCGTTTACCCCTTTTAGGCATTGGAACAAGGCGGTCATGGTAGCTGCAGCTCGGACGTGCTGGATTGATGTTTTATACCCCGGTTGGATTACGCTTTCTAAGTATTCATGTCTAAAGTAATAGAGTGTGCAATGGTAACAGATTGTGAACGACGAAATGACAGCTAGTAAGTGTCCCCGAATGAAGGCCATCTTTATGGTGACGGTCGTGGACGAGAGAGTGCTATAGCAGGAAACGTAGGGGTTGTAGGTGCCAGGGGTATACATGGCAGACCACATATAGGGGGTTGTTTGGGAGTAGGGGCAGGGGGGGGGGCTAAGTAACCGAACATAGTAATGGGATAGTGGGTATAGTGAGTTAGATCTTATTGTAGGGGCTGGTGTGACCTAATAGTTGCAAGTTAGAGGGCTAGAGAAAACGGGTGGCTGGTGAGCACGGGACACCGTGAAGACAATAACATGATAGAATAATAAAACGATAAGAATAAGAATAAATACTGAAGAGAGAGATATGGGTCGGGGTCATCCCGGAGCCCTTTTCTGAACTTTTATGCTGGATGGCCTTCAGGCTTCGGCCCGGTAGGCCTGGTGCTTGGTGAAGCCCAGGAGTTGGGGACAGGGGGTAGTATTAAGGAGGGCGGCCACAAGTGGTCGTTTCCCCAACCCCTCTGCTACAATATCCATTATTGACCTTCCTTTACAATATCAAGATCCTCCCGACCTCCTCCGTCCCCTACGTTGTATCCCTCGGTTTGCTGACCTTGTTGGCATTAATAGCAGCTCCACTGCACCTTGTAGCATACCCAACATGTTTTTCCACCCTTTAAGCACTCGGTTTCACCTTATCCTTGCTTCCGTCGCCTCTGGGTAGCTAGAGTTGGGCCCTAACTTACCTATACCTATTTCGGTTTCACGTTCTACAAGCGAGTATATTAGAGCGATCATGGTTCTGATGTCTAAATGTCTATTAGTACTCGACCTACCTATTCAAAGTAGCACCATCAATCTAATGGCGCAGAAAAGGTATACTAAGTGAATGCCAAACATCCTCGATCCGTTGTTCACTCTATATGGCGTGTCCAGGGCCGCTGCTGAAGCGGCGTGGAGAGTGGGGAGGGATACTTCAGCGGTGGATTTCAGGTCGAAAATCGAACTCCGATCGCTTGTATCAGAGACCACTGCCCCGGTCCTCATGCCTCCCCCCTCACTCTGCCCTACCGTCTTGGGGTGGGATAACGAATAGAAAATGAGTTCGGATATGTACTACCCATACCCTGCTGAACGTGTCATATATCCTCGCAAGTAAAGGTTGGAATCGTACCCTAGTGGTCCGGCTGGATACACTTTCGTTCCACCCAAATAGTGGTCTTCCTAACAGTCATATCCTTATGACAAGCATGGTGAGGTGGAGGCAAACAGGACCGACATAGACCACTTCAACAGATAGGGAATGGGTGGGCGACAATTGAGGGAGATGGTGGGATGAGAGGAACCGGTCCGATTCATTAATCAGGAATGGCCCCGTTGACTACTGTGCAGCCTAATACGCAGCCGATTTTGACAATCTAACTCATCGCCATGGTCCAGCCACGCCATTCTGCCCTATTCCAGCCTTATCACCGTTTTATTATTCAACACCTTGTGGGCATTACTGATGTAGGCCTGCTTACTCGCCCATCAACTCGCCCTAACCTTATACCTACCCGCCAGCTGTGGGCCGTCGCTCGCCATGCGCCCCGATCCGCACAAGCAGAAGCAGTCACGGCGTTACCAGACGAAGCAGCGACAGCGCGGCCAAGCCCCCGACGGTGTGGACACAGGAGATGAGGTCGAGCGGACAGCGGGCTCCGTACCTCCTTCGCTAGGCCACCTCGATTCGGCACCATACCGTCGCCGGCCCGTGGAGACCAACGCTTACCGCTACAAGGACGACGATGACGATACCAGCGGGCCTGCCTCGACCACCGTTATCGGTGCCGGAGGGCCTCGGCCGGTTTATGTCAAGGAGGAGGCGGAGGAGGAGGATCCACTGGCCCGGGAGGCGAGGGAGATTGAGGAATTGCTGGCAGTGGCTGACCGCGCGTACGAAAACATGGCGCCTTCGCAGTACTTTCAGTCGAAACAGCAACGGGCCTGGTTCGGTGGGGCCAGTGAGGATAGCTTACTATCTGGGCCGAGTGTCCCGTGGGAGACTGACGGGGATGCGCAGCCTGGTCATGTGGGACGGCACCCTCTCGACGAGCCACCCGCCGATTTGGTGGCGGCGCTGAGCCTCAACAAGGCGGCCGTGGGGGCCTACCTTTCGGATATTCCGCCAGCTCTACATCTTAACTTACCGGACTTGGATAGGGAAGTCACCGCTGCGGAGACCCTGGTCACGGACTCGCCAGACGTTGGCAGTCGGTGGATTTACAATCCATCGAATTCGGTGCCCGATCCTAGTACAGCCTGGTCTTCTGCATCTTCCCCTCAGCAATCGATAACCCGTACCATCACCCCACCATTGGTACTGCCTGAACCGTCACCGCGCACCGAAGTAACCCAGACGCAACCTCTATCACCCGTCGAACCCTTGCAGAAACCACCACCGCAGTCGCCGGCCATACCTGTGGCGATCTCACCGCCCAGACAGAGCCCCGCATGGTCACCAAGTATCGCGAATAACCCCCCGCCGAAGGCCCAGGAAGAGGATCTAGAGTCGTGGCTGGACGACGTGCTTGGTTAGCTCATGCAACCCCGCACAGCAGGGACCGGCTGGCGTTTGTATCATCCGCCCCCGGCGATCAACCCCAAATATTATCTATTCCTGCAGGCAATGCCCTAATAAAATGACATGCGGTAGGGGCCGTCAAGCCGACTCTCATAGATGTTTACATAGGTCTGCACAGACTGGGGCTGATTATTTGCACTATTCTTCAGCAACCAAATTATGCACCGCCCGAGGATACAGGGGACTGGGCGGGCGGCCCATCTATCCCGGGGATAGCACAGTTGCTGGTTTCCAACCCGATGATAAAATTGGCCTGCTAAACCAGCTCAACCCCTCCCCACAAGTACACTGGTGGGCGGAAGAAGACAACTACGGTCGCTTGCAATCGAGCCCATCCGTTTCGGTCCCGGCGAGCTAGTGACAAATGGATACCGTCGTGCGCCAACCAGAGGCCGTGCGAGTGTCTTAGAGGTGATCGTACTGACCACTGCCGCTCGAGACTGGACGGAACCCCCGAAAAAAAGAGAAGCCGTCACCCAACCCCCATTGGCCGTTCCACGCTGTCGAACCCACCAGCTGTGTCATAGGTGATCTGCCTCCGTGGCTCTTAGGAGCAGCCGAGTCGCAATATTCAACCCTTTTTTTAATGATCTCGACTAACTGGGCAGGGAGCGGTACGGCCGAGGTAAAGGGCGGTGCCATGCTTGATAGCTCATAGAAATGAAGGCGACAACCGGTGGAGGTGTGGGGGCACCAAGCTGGAGGGAAAGTACAACCGGGCTTTCCCCCAACCCCACCCGACCTTCCGCCCACCTCTTTCGCAGCTGGGCAGTGGGGAAAAGTTGTGACAGGGACCAACCCATTCCACACCTCTGCCGCACCCGTCCGCTTACCACCGCAAGCCCTATTGAGCACATCCCCAGCCCCGGTCTATTTTTATCACAACTGTCCAACCTCCCTTGCACCCCATCCACCACTCCCGCCCCTCCACTTCCCTGGCTAGGTGGGTTGGTAGCCCACTGGACCGCGGCCTCACGGTCAGCCCTACGTTTCTGCTGTCACCTTGCGCCCTGTGCGTTTTTCCCCCTATTTTACGCGTCTTCGTCTGCTGGGCTACGGTAGGGGTTGTCTCGATGGCTGCAGGGAAAGGGATGACGCGGTCTAGGACCGAGGCTGATAAATAGGTACAACTATCACGTCGCCCCCCCCCGCCCAGTGGTTATTCCCTGTTTGCCCCTTACGTCCTACTTTGAACTGCAGTACCAGTATTAGGTTTCCCTGCACTTTCGTTGGCCCAACCTTACGCTGAACAATAGACAGTTTTAGGACTTGACAGCCTCCTTTTTTTCCCTTCACCCAGCAAACACGGCTTATTTCGTTACCCAGCCTTTGGAAAGTATCCAGCCTTGTCTCCCCTACCTTTCTCACCTACGTCTGCTACCGGTCGTCACCTCTCAACTTACCACCACATTTGCCGCTCGCTTGACCTCGCCATTTACCTTCTCCCCTCTTCGCCGATTCCACGGCCTTCTCGCTACCCTCCATTCTCTTCTGCCCATCCTACCTTTCATGCAGCTCAACGCCCTCACCCTCGCCGCGCTGGTCTTGGCCGCCACGAATGCTCGAGCAGCCGAGTCGCAGGCCAGCCCCGGGCCGACTAAAGCTCTTCCAGCCCCAGTTTCCACACTTTCCGCGTCCGAGTTGCCCAGTGTTCCAGCCTCGACGACCGAGGAGACCACAGGTAAGTGTGGGGATTGATTATGGCCGGCACCGCAGCCTGGCTGCCCTCACCCCTTGTGACGGTTAGGCCAATTGCCAGCCACCCAACTTGGATACCCTACCGGTCTACTCGACTGTATGGAATCGGGCAGTTCGTCCCTGTATTGGACGTCAGGGGCGCTGGGGTGGGTGGCCTGGAGCTAGCAGTATGCCATGTTCGCTGCGCGACATTTTCATACCAGTCTACCCCTACCGGAACCAGTGCAGGTGTACTGACCTTAGTATCTCCCCCCCCCACTTACCGTTGTTTGCGGCCTACTTACCCAACTTTTCATCCCGCTGTTCGCCTAGACGACGACCCTGAGACCACGCTGTCCAGTATCAGCACGCGGCCGTCTTCCAGTGCACGCCCTTCGTCGTCCATCACCACCTCGTCTTCATCGTCTAGCCCGTCTTCGTCCTCCAATTCGAGCAGCACCGATAAGACCACATCCTCCACCACCACGTCGACAACCTCTGACGAGATGACGTCCGACACTACCACGGCCCCGGCACAGGTTACCTACGCGCCTTTCGTAGCCAGTAGTGCCAATACCCTACCCATGGACCAGCTCTCAGTCAAAGTGGTGGCTGCCCTAGCCCTCATGTCCATCCCCTTAGCCGCTGCTATTTAGGCGGAGAAGGCGCGCTCCCCCCTTGGTGCCGTATCTGCCGTCCGATCTCGAGCGTGGCAGTTCCTACCCCCTCCTCCTCCTGTAGAAGCCTACACCTTAAGCCATCACGCCGCCCATGATCTTTATTACCCCTTACCCATATCCTCATATTTTTCGCCGCCTGTAGTCGGCCTGTGATTTAGGCGCCAGGCTTTAATCTAGCTCAGCTGCAACACTTGTCATTAAATTGTCCTCCGATACACTCATGTGGAGCATCCGCGGGCGTACTGGCCGACTGCAGCCCTTATACTGGACAGATATACGTAGCTTAGGATTCTGTATATTACGAAAAATACAGTGCTACTAAGTGTACTCTACTTGGATCGGCCCTGATCTTCGGTCCCTGTTTCGATAGATCAACCACCCTGTACTCCCACTCCCTCCCTCCTCTACGACAGCAACTCTCGCGGCGTCGTCGCCTTCTGTCGCTGCTTACCTAGCTTCGATCGACATGTCATGTTCACGTCGTTGATAGCTCCTATTAAGCCATCGGGGCTGCACTCTTACCTACCGCCACCACCACCTTTTGTTTTGTTCGCAGTCGACAGTGATCGGCCATGTCAACCCTTGGAGCCCAGACGGTACTCACTGAGTAAGTCGAAAATGGCATCAGGGGCTGGCCCAAGATCTCGTGGCGGGTGATCCATCCGATCAATCCATCACCACCCACTGCTGGCAAACCTCACTTTTTTTTTCTCCCCACCCCCGCGCTTCTATTTACGCTGTCGTAGGAAGGCACCACCACCAATTGTACACTATAGTGGCTGACAAGCCGCCCAGATGTCAGCAGCTCTTTATTCCTGTATGACTTCTAGCCACACAGGATGCCACTGGGCCTAGATTTTGGGCTCAACTGCACGAGAATGTGGCCTCGGTGTTGCATGGGTTGCGTCGAAACGTTAGGAGGTACGGCCGAGGTGTGGTAAGGTCAATGACGATGCTGATGGACCATTAGTGGGTCTCCAAGTGGGAGGAAAGAACCGTATCCCGGCGAGTAGCTTATAATGCTATGGATGAATTGGGGCTAGCCCAATTTTATTGACGCAGGGGAAGAGAAACATGTATGATAAGAATGACGCTAGACAAGAGGTAATAAAGCAGGGCGCAGGTAATGCGGTGAGAGGGGGGATAAAACACCGGCACAGCCGGAGTAGTACTGGGTGATGATAAAAATGAATGGCTTTGGCGTAGGGCCACGTCTCCATCGGCCGAGCGACGAAACGATGCAAGACCGCTATGATAACATTCCGAAGGTGTTGCGCTTGCAATCCGAACCGCCGCCCAGGGTGGTCGGGGAATTGACCACTAATAAACCGGGACTGGTGGGGAATGCGGTGTGATAATTCGGGGAGGTGGCTTCGACTAGATCGTGGCAGAGCAGCGATAAAAAGGCATACGACTTTCGTCGACCTAGGATGTCGAGTGAAGGCATCAAATCACAGGGCAGGCTCGGTGCCGGCCGACCGTTGGGACGAATAGGAGAGGACGGCGGCAAGGGTGTAAATTTGGAAGGCCGGCAGCCGGCGTTGGGCTGCAGATGATGAGGTGGGTCGGCGTGCTCCAGCTGCACCGGGATGGTGAACTCGGAAAGGCGGAGCGATAGACCGCCGTTATTGCTGCCGATGGAACCGGCCCGTTTCTGCCGGTACCGCTGGTGGTTCGGGCGGCGAATAGCTGGCCGGCGGCAGATGGCAAGCGTCATAACGAAGGTTGAGGAGGGTCCCCGGTAAGGGAGAGGGGTTTGTTTTTACTAAATGGCAGGGAAGGGGTGTGCCAAATAGTCGAGTATAAATAAGTATAGGTTATAGTGGCAGGAACTGGTTGTCGGGCAGGTGGTTATCTATAAGGGGGCCGGGTTGGGATGGGATGCCGCGTAACTGAGACAATACAAGGGATGGAGTCGGTCGCAACAAGGGCCAAGGTGCCCCAGGGTGTGCGAACAATGCTATTTTGACGGATATGAAGGATGTGATGGGCTGTTAGTCGTAGGTCTGGGAAAGCTAGGGCGGTGCAATATAATGCGAGGCGGATGGAAGTCAAAGCACAGGGGGGGGGGGGGTTCGGTGAGGGGTGCGACGGCGAGATGACCCCCCTGCTGTCAATATATACGAGCGGCGTCTAACGCTTGAGAACAAGGCCCGTCCGAGTGTAGTTGAAGGTTGGTCCCGGTGAGGAATGGGTTCGAAGTGATAAAAAGGAACGCGGGCCTTTGAGGATAGAGGAGGCAGAGGCACACCTCGAAACGGTCTGACGTTATACCAGGTGTACAAGCGTCGTATCGGTGTAATGATGTGTGAAGACGGCCGAGGGCGATGGAGAATGGCATAGTGACGGAGATGGGGGGGAGGAGAGGGAAATTTCTTCGAGATTCCGGCTATCAAATAGGGTTTGTGGGCAGACGGGCGGACGGACGGGCACCAACGGAGAACAGCAATGTGGCTCTTCATCGTATCGGCCGCACCATTCTCTCCCTCTCTCTCTCACGTATTTTTTCTGCCCGTTGGATCTACTGGCGAGATAGCGTCACACGGGAGCCAACAAAGATAGGGATCTCAGATTGACCTATATTTAGATTATTGTCGAGAGACACTAGTCTGCCTCCCTCTCCCTCTATCTCACCTCTCCCGTCGCAGCGATACCAGCCCCACTAGTCTCGCATCCACACGCGGCTCTAATCTGCGGGGTTCGAAAAACTGTTAGGGCTACTAATAGCGAGCGAAGTGAGTGCTATACCTGACGCCACTAGTTCGATGTGGTGGAAGGCGTCCGTGTGCCACCTACATAACCCACTGCCAGACGCCACTAGGCGCCCTATCTTATGGATATGAGATGCCTCCGGTTACACGCCGGTGCCTCTACACCTGTAACGCACATACTCTCCGCTCGCCCAGCCTTCCGCCAACCGCCTCCCAAATCGCAACGATAACCCTTCGTGCCAAGGATGGGAAGAGAAATGGCCAGCGCTCCAAATATCAGAGTCCCTGCTGGTTTGATGGGGTCCTTTTCGCATCTCCCAGGATGGCCAAAGTAGGGCCCTCCACCAGCACCGGATACTATTTCTAAAGGATGTACCAGTGAGTGTGTGTATAAGAGAGAGAGAGGGAGAGAGCGTCACCCGATCACCCATTCGCAGACTGCATTCTACAGTGACATTTGGTCGGCGTATTAGCAACGTGGGTGCTTTTATACCATAGGTGACCAACAAGGCAATAAGTGGCAGCATCCAGGAGCGTGGAGTACCAATCTGGCATGGTTTCGAGAAAGAGGTATTATCCAGGGTGGGGCCTCAATTCCAGCTTAGATCATGCGAATTACAAGGTCACTGCATCGGCCACAAGGATGAGGTGGCCTTTCGGTTCTTTCTAAACTCCAAAGCCATCGACACCGCTGGGCAGCCGATGCCTATTTTGCTGGCACTGACTGTGACGGGGGGGTAGAGTGGTGACCGGCAGTCGTGATTTATTGCTTCCCAGTTGAGGGGACGGGGACGGCGGATAGGGAGGAAGTAGGAAAACGAATACCCCTTCCGCGCCATTGCATCCTCTCAGGGCTTCACATTGTACTGTCGACTAGCTAAATGGATGAGGCACCTCGTCCACCAACCCCCTATATACCAATTGATTACCCCTCCCCTTCCCCTTCTTAACCCTGCGAGCGCAAGGATTGACCCGTTGCAACGCTTGTAATGCCATTAGGAAACCCAAGTTGCACCCCGTTAAATTGGATCGACGGTTGCGCACCAGAGTGTGGGTACGAGGGGTCCACCACACTTGGTCGTCGTCGCCATCTCTAATTTCACCAAAGCGACTTTATGGCGGCTGACAACCGGCCCGTAGACAGCTGGGCACCTCATCTGTAGGGAACCAGGTGGCTGGGGGGTTGGTTACCAAACATTGTCGGCGAAATATGGAGAGTGACCTAGTCAGGGGTAATGCAGCCTCAGTCCGCCCTTGGACCTGACAGGTTGATTCAGATACTGCGTGGTAGTACCTTGCATCGCTGACGACAGTCCCAGCCGATGAAGGGGTGTAGTTCCTCTTCCCCTAATCCAAGGGACCCGTGCTTGATAAGCACCCTCAGCGCGATGGGGGTGCACAGTCTGTTAAATGCATGATGGGTTTCGGTAAGACGCTCGATGGATTTACCGGTATCCGCCTACATTTAGCGTCCTTCAGTAATATTTAGGTTGACCAACGGCCGATGACAACGGCGACAAGCAAAGGTGACTGACCGTCACTTGGGATGATCCAAAGCTCACCGCCGCCAGTGCCAGAGGTCGGGGCTGGGTTAGTGGCCGTTGTGTATACCACATCCACTCCAGCAGCTTATGGATCCATCAGCTAGGGCGATCTACCGCGGAAAACTGGGAACGTTGGAGGATGGATCACACCGCCAGGGTGTGTATGTATGTGTGTGTATGTGTAGCCCCTGTGAACTTGACGGCACCAGCCTTTGGCGTTGTACGCAGTCGGCCCAATCCCAGTGGGGGGAGGGAGTGTAACGCCACCATGGGTGTGGGGGCCATCGTGTTGCTGAGTCACTCCCTATTACGTCCGTTGCTCCACGGCAGCGGAAAATAAAGGCTTAAGCTTGAAATTGTCGCCTACCCTTCTTACCGCACCTTTTGTAGGGTCAAGCGACTTCTGTAACCGTTGCCGGTTGCATATGGGCGAAACGTCCTAGACGATACGGTAAGAGATCAATCCGCTACTGATGCTAATTAACCGGCTAGGGAGGAACTGCCGTTCATATACTAACGCCCGGCCCTCGCAGCTTGCCCTCTCTAAAAAGAAATTTGAAGGAGACCAATCAGGAGGCGAGAACTGTAAGCACCGCATCCGTCATGTGTAAACAATACCGGGTCACACTCAGCGGGAAATCAGTCGTGCTGAAATGGTTGGTCGCCCCTTGACCGTAGCTGGTAGTCCCTGAACTAACTGCCGTCGGCCAGGTTATCCGCTCTCATGGGTTACTCTGCGCTTATCTATCACCTCTTGCCAAAACCTATCCTGACGGGTGGAGGCAGGAAGCTATGCCGCCAATTTCCTCGGCATTTGGTGCGCCTTGGTCGTTACGCAACGGATGTATACGGTAAAGTGGACGGAACTGGCCGACCAGAAATAACCGGTCGAGGGCAACCATGAGGTAATGGCCAGCAGGTTTCAATTCCGGATAGTTGGAGCCAAGGGCGCCGGAGAAGCCGTGAGCTCCGCTCTTGATATAGTGTAGGTCATTCAGTGCAGGATTAGTTAGGTGGTCACTAGCTGAAGGGCCCCGTCCATTCGCCCAGTGCGGCCCGAGTATATCACGAATGTGGGTGTGTGGGCCCAAGGAGCGAGCCAGGGTGGTTAAGTGATGAGTGGAGGGGTTAGTAAGGGGCCTCCCAGCAGCTTCATGCTTCCGAGGCGAGAGGGAAGTAAAAGTCACGTTATCTCGAAAATATTTGGACCAATCCCCGGGCGAGAAATCACCCCCATATCCCTCCATCGCCCGAATATGTAAACAAAACAACACGCCCGTCATCTACGTCGCTACCCGCTCCCTCCCCCTTCCCTACTACCGTCCCCAACGGGTGAAGGCGTGGCGGCATTGTTTTGATTTCGGTCACTTATCCCCTTCCGCTCATTCGTGCGCGGGTTCGCCCGTCGACTCACTCTCTCCCTTTTCTCTCTTCACCCCCGGTTCTCTTCGGATTGTCCGCGGCGGGAGGCCCATCGCGGCAGGCTGTGGAGAGCGAACCCATCGGTCGGTTGCTCCCGGTCACACTGGCTTGGCCTCACCTTCTTGGCCCACCGATACACCCGTCGGGGAGAACCGTACGCCTATAAGGAGCGACAGGGGCGCGCGTCCTGTTCTAAAACGAGGCGGACGCGGGTGTCTGCAGCCTTTGGAGGGGGGGGGAAGGTGCCGGCCTGAGACCGAAATCGTTTGTTTTGATGTTTAGCATCGCCGTAAAGGGAGGGGCTGGCCAGGGTCGTAATTGTGCAGACCCACCCGTCTCCCATCGGCGGCCATCCACCGTGGCCAGTAACCATTTTGAAGGTCGGTTGGGTATGACAGTTTATAAACCTGCCCCCTCGCTCGTCCCCCCCTAACCCAATGCTTTCGTTTGTTTACCATTATCTACCCTTACCGACTCCACTCGTTACTAACCCACCCATCTTCTCCTGACCTGCGCACCCCTCCCTTCCTTCCCCCCTTCTCCGCACTGCATCGTACCTGGCACCACGCTACCTTGTTTACCTCCTGCCGCCCAACCTCCACGCCCCGACTCAGATACCTACCGCACCACTTTAACCTTCTCGTCGCTCCTTACCCTTACTTCCTTCCCTCTTTTTATCCGTTATCGTTTAGTCCACTCTCTTGTCGATAATAGCCTTTACACCTTCTCCACAATCCGCACCTCCTTCATCTCGCCGAGCCTGTCGGAGAAAGTGCTCATCTTCTAATAGCGATCTCTTTTGTTTACGCTCTCCGCTTCTTGACCCCGCCGGTTGCCTCTTGTCGCCGTGTCTCAGGCTCTAACCTCACCTACCCCCCATCGACGCTTCACTTTCCGCGGTGTTGCCTCCACTCTTTCCCGCTCTCGCTCGCTCGCACTTTCTACCCCCTCTCCCGTCCCAGCATAACCGCAATGTTTCAGGCCTCGCGTCAGACTCGGCAGCGCGCGGCCACCCGGCAGGTGCTCGGCGACGAGAACCAATCGACCGCCAAGGAGCTGTCCGGTACCACCGCAACGGCCAAAATGATTAAGGCCGCCACTCACCAGAGCCAGACCGGGCTCAAATCCAAACTAGTCCCGGGCGTGAAATCCAGTACCCGTCCCCCCACCGCCCTGGCCGCCAAACCCACCAACGTTAAACGTAACGCCCTTGGTAACATTGTCAACCACGGTAAACCCACGGCCGATGACACCAAACCGGGAAAGCCTGTGCGGGGGACTGTTCCCGCCGAGTCAAAGCCCGCCGGTGTCCCTATGGCCAGCCGCCAGCGCGTGGCTGCCCGTAACCTGGCCAAGGTCACCGGTACCAACCCCCAGGCGAAGCCCCGGGCGGCCAGCAGTCGCTTGGCGTCTTCCGTACCCGCCTCCCGCCCGAACCTGCGCTCGCGCGCCTCCACCCGGTCCCTAACCCGGGGGAGTACTCCTGTCGCCCCCGAGCCTAGTGACGCCGAGGCCCCCGGCGACGAGTCTGCTAGCCGCCCGCATCCCATGGAGCGTCACGACAGCGAAGCCACCCTCCGCGGGGCTCCTCAGGGGATGGACGAAGAGCCGGCCGGTGAGAAGATGGACGTGGATGAGGTCACGGACGCGGTGTCCGTGTGCGATTCGGATATCACCATCTTGGGCCAGGACCATGCGGCGCTTCTGCCCCTCGTTGATCCCTTGGCTGAGGCTGACGCGCGCCACCTGGCCCACATCATGGCCAGCTTTGAGGAGGATATTGACCCGCTCGACACCACGATGGTGCCAGAGTACACCGCCGAGATCTTCGCTTACATGCGCAAGCTGGAGGCGCGCATGCAGCCCCTTCCCGGGTACATGGACAATCAGGTGGACCTGGAGTGGAAGATGCGCGGTATCCTCGTTGACTGGCTGGTCCAAGTCCATCAGCGCTTCCGCCTGCTGCCGGAGACTCTGTTCCTGTGCGTTAACTATCTCGACCGCTTTCTGAGCCGCAAGGCCGTGTCCCTTCCCAAGCTGCAGTTGGTCGGCACGGTAGCCCTCCTGGTGGCCGCCAAGTTTGAAGAAATTCAGGTACCCTCTCTGAGTGACTTTGTATACATGGCCGACCACGCCTACACGCCCGAGGACATGATGAAGGCCGAACGGTTTATGCTTAGCCTGCTCAACTTTGACATGGCCTTCCCAGGCCCCATGAGTTTTCTGCGCCGCATATCCAAAGCCGACGACTATGACCTGCAGACTCGGACCCTAGCCAAGTACCTCATCGAGGTCACCATCATGGACGAGCGGTTCCTGCCCTACCCGGCCTCCCAGACCGCCGCGGCCGGTCACCTCCTGGCCATGCGCATGCTGTGCAAGGGTGAGTGGTCCGAAGCCCACGTGTACTATTCTGGGTACACTGAGCGCATGCTCCAGGAACTGGTTGATCTGACCATGAACCTCCTGGCCGACCCCAAGACCCACAATGCCATCTACGAAAAGTACTCCGACCGCAAGTTCATGAAGGCCTCCATTTTTGTCGGTCAGTGGATGAGCAACCATCATCCCGAGATGGTCGCCCGCGCCCAGGCCAGCCCACCGGCCGAGTAGTGTAGCGGTGAACGGTCGCCACCGGGTTGGCACCGTTGACACTCCAGCCCCTTATTGCCTGGTATTGCGCCTGAAGGCAGCGTCGTGATCTAATCTCATCAATGTCATCCCTACGCTTTAATTTCTCATACATGTCGCATTTATTATTATTTTCTATCAACTACACTCTCTGGCTTCCCCAACACCTCACACTGTATTATGACCTCCTCCCCTCCTTAATTCTGTTGAAAAAATGAAACGCCCTCTATTCCATTGAAGTTGGAAGGTTTTCAATGCCGGTATAGGAGATGAGCCTAGGGAAATGGCTAGTGACATTTGGACCGAAGAGCGCCCTAGAGTGGGGGGAGCTCCGGGCCAGAAAAACATATCTTGAGTTGATTCATTCGAGAAAACAATTTAATGTTAGTTTCAATCAGGGTAGTAATAAAATATGACAATCGATAGAGGGTCATAACAGAAGTACTGTTTTGGAGTAGGGTAATAGTTTGTATGTAATAATTGGCAGATAATTACCTAAATGGTAGCCTCTATGAAAATAGGATGTTGCATTTTCCAACCTTCTTTTCGACCCAAAGTGAAAATACCTTTGGGATGGAGGGTAAACGTGTCCGTGGACAGAGATTTGGTTAGGATATCGGCCATCTGGTGGTCACAGGCTACATGAGTGAGATGGATGGTTCTCTATTAAACCTACTCCCGAAACATGTATAACTTAATGACAACATGTTTGCTTCGACTATAGTTGACTGGGTTCTGGGCAATGCTTATGCACGCCTGGTTGGTACAGTAGATAGCAATGATAGGCGTCTCATGGCGGAGAAATTTAAGCATTTGTTGAAGCCATAGGGCTTCTTTTGATGCCTCTAAGCGGGAAATGCATTCAGTTTCGGCCATTGAAGTAGCCACCATGTCCTGTTTGCATGAAAGCCAGGAGAGAGGACCACCAGAAATCATGGGCATATGACCTGAGGCGGACTTGCAGTCAGTTTGATCATTGGCCCAACCCACTAACGCAGTTATCTTGGAGCGGGTTAGAACTTGGTTGGAAGGTGATGCCATGGAGTGGGGTACCCTTGAGATAACGTAGGATGTGCTTAGCAACCTGTCAATATGCATCAAAGGGCCATTACAGGAAGGAGCTCAATCTATGCACAGCAAAGGTGATAGCCGGATGGGTGCAGTTGGGTAGATCAAGCAAGGTGCCAATTAGGTTGGGGTAGGATTCAGCCACAAGAGTCCCAGCCTCAGTATCTTAAGTGACAGAGTAGCCCGTGTCCACAGGTGTCTTGGCTGGGTTGCAGTTGGTCATCTGGTGTTTGTCAAGCAGATTAGCAATATATTTGGTCTGGTGCAGAGTAATTGCCAAGTTATCTGCATACTTGGTCTGAATATCAAGAATGACTTCAGGCTGACCTTGGTGTGTCATGGCAAATCAAGTGGGGAGGCCAGACTTGACTTGGGCACTGGGCTGATGGTTGGATGCAACAGTAACAATGTCATCAACATAGATGGCCAAGTAAATGTGGTTCCCTGGGTTGTCAAAGTGGGCATATACACCATGATCATGACCACAGCAGAGGGAGCCTTTGGAGGCCAGGTCATCATTCAGGGTACAGTTTCAAAGTTGTAATGACTGTTCTAAACTGTAGAGACTGCACTTGAGTTTGCAGATAAGGGCTTATCTCTTTGGAATGGTTAGACCATTTAGTGGTTCAATATACATCCCTGTTTATGATGATTGGGAACCGCCTCATTAGATCATCTTAAGGTTAAGTCCAAGTCCATTATTCCATAGCCATAAATTCTGAGATAGTAGAATGGCCTTTTAGGAATGACATTGGATTTGGGCCCAATTTCAGCTCACCAGAAAATCCAGAGGCAGGCACTGGGAAGACCCCTCTTTTTAGCTGTCTGCCCCTTTGAAGGCCCTAGGGTCATACCAGTTGCTCCAAACAATTTGGATGCGGAGCCAGTCAATGAAGGAACAGCAACTTGGTGGATCCAGTCCTATCCCTCCCAATTAATACCAACACAATGGCCCTGTAGGCCTCAAACTAAGTGTACTGGGGAGGGCTACCCCTCCAATCAGTGGACCTCTGCATCATTCATTTTAAATTCAGATTCAAGAGGTCCCTTCTCCCCTTGTTGTCCCCACTACACCTCCCACCCTACATTAAAAAATATTCAGATTGGTAATGTCCAACCACGGCAAACCTCTCCTTCCACTCATTTATTCAACGTTGCATATACAGGTCTGTATTGGGCAAATGGATGGTTTGACTGTAATTTGGCCCTGGACTATCTTGCACTCAGGAGGGGAGCTTGTGTGGCACTGGCTTATCCAAGGCTAGTAAGTGGCCTTGTGGACATAGAGGCCCATGGGTAGTACTTTGCAAAGAAATGCCCAATGTCCATGCTTACATGTGACTTGGACAGGTGATGTAATTGGAGTGTGCCAAACTCCACACTTGCACCAGTGAGCCAGTCATCATTGAGTAGGTTCAGAACATTTATTTACCTAACCTTTCCTACTTGGCAAATGTGTTGACATGGATTGTGACTGGTAGCAG
>JANBPT010000912.1:0-19285 GCA_027575765.1 Tieghemiomyces parasiticus
TGTCGACCCACGACCTGCACGCCTCGCACTACCGACCGGTCGAAATGGTCGCCGTATAATGATTTGGTTTTTCTTCTTCTACAATCCACTTAATCTCCCCTCTTTTCTTTTAGATGCTTTTCATCGATGTTATGCCACCTGGGCATGACCTGTATTATGTACCACGATATTCTTTTTTTACTAAATACCTGCCTCCTTAGTCGGCTGCTCATCCGCGGCTGGACCGAAGTATCGACAAGCTGGCCGTCAAGAACCTGAATCAGTCCGACCTAGATGGGTGGGGGGCGGAAGCCTTCTCCCCATGTGATACCTGCCTGGGGTGTTACTTGGGCCCGATCCCGCCCTACTGGCCAACCAATAATCCCTTGACCCTCCAGGGTTTCAACGCCGTTGGGTTGGTTTAGCCAGAAGCTAGACCCGGGCCTGTGGTATCGAGTGAAACCTGGTCCTCCGGCACATGTACTGGCGTTCCGTTCCCTATGGAGAGGTTACGTGACGGATTGGTCTTTAGGGGGCCGGCTCTCCAGCCCACTGTGCCTTGCTCGCCGCCTCACCATGTCTCTTGACCGCCACTCCAGTTGCTTACCTTGACGGTAGGTATTTTCGAATTATCCTGTCTTTTTCAAATACCCTGTGGCAACCATTCACCTAACCGACTCGACTGCCTCTCGCCCCTGATCATGACGAATATCTCGGTCCCTGCAGAGCTGGGTCGCTTCAAGCATCGGTTCATTCGGTTTGCCAAGGAACGGTATCCGGTCGACCGGCCTTCCCTCATCTTCATCGGATGCCTGGTGGCCTGCTGGGCCACCACCTACTATCTTATGAACGTGGTGGCCAACATGGCCTCGTACCGCAGTAGCTTTATCCAGCACTCGGAACGGCTACCGGACCTCGGCTTTGAAGTTATCCCGGAGATCCAGGAGCTGTGGCTGACGGACCTGTTTGACGTCCTCATGTTCGCCCCCACCGCCATCATGGCCACCTTCATTAACCGCCGGCCCAACTACATTTTGGTGAAGGGACTCGGCTCTAGCCTCATTTGTAACATTATGCGAATCTGTACCGTGGCGGTCACCTCGTTACCGGACTCCCGGGCCGGCTGCCAGTTCGTCACGGGTGACTTTTGGACCACGTTTCGGCTCCACCGGTGTGGGGACTGCATGTTTTCCGGTCATACGACCATCTTTGTGTTGTGTACCATGGTGTGGGTGTCACACGCCCCGCGCAACTGGATCGGGATCGTCTGCACCTTTCTGATTGCCACCGTATGCATAGCGGGCTCCCTCGTGGTCGTGGCCAACCGGGCCCACTACACCATGGACATCTTGGTGGCCTGGTACGTCTCCGTCAGCGTCTGGTTTACCGTCTCACATTTTTGGGATACGCAGGTGGTCCGGCGGGGCTGGCTCCGCACCATCAACTTCCCTAATCCTAGTCTCATGAACAACGGCAAGGTCAACCACATGGTCTACGCCCCATCCGCCCAGAGCAGCCCCGACATCCTACCAATGTCGACCTATGATCTATACGAGTCACAGTACCGTCCGGTCGAGCTGAGCCCAGTGTAAGCCGGCCTGGGAATCCTTAACTATCTACTATTCCCCGAGTTGCTGTAGCGGACGGGCCTTAAAAAATAAATAAATAAATAAAGCCACCCACGCTTCAGTGTCTCGCCTCAACAGCTACCCTCTCGGTTGGGCCTAGAGCACGTTGACGGGGTTCAGCTACGACCAGGGACCGGGCGGGATCCGGACGGTGCTGAGGGAGCGGGTTTGCAGTGGTTCACCTGTCTGGCTGAAACCGCTTCGGGCCGGCAGCCCTAGGTGGTCTGTAGTGAGCGGCGCACCCATTCCGCCCTAAGCCTAGTTGTTACGCTGGGAATGTTCCCGGTGACGACAGGCGGATCATTTCCCCCTGCAGGCAATTGCGCCCCCCAGGGGGGTGTGGGGTTACTCCACCATTTCATTTTTTCCATGACGTAGGGTGGGAGTCAACGCTCAGAAGAAGAGTGAATCCGCGGGCAGCGGCCTGGCCTCTCCCTCGTCGTCTGTATTTTTTCTTACAAAGGGGGTGCAGTACCCCCCTCCTCTCCCCCACCCCGCTCACCTTATCTGACCACACCCCTTCGCATACGCCTTAGAACTTCCTTGCCCTTGACCTCTTGCTGACGGCATTCGCATTCGTCAACGGCTCTGCTATTCTGCTTTCTACAAGTTTGCACGGTCCATTCGCTCCCCCCCTCTTTCCTTATCGCTTCCCCGTCAACCGGCAAACAACCCCACCTCTGCCTCTCCCCCCATGGCTTCGTCGGAATGTACGGTAGTGTCGGAGACGCGTTGCTTCCAGGGCTCGGTCATTAAGTACGAGCACCGCTCCGAGACCCTGAACTGCACGATGCGCTTCAACGCCTACCTGCCCGATACCCGCTGTACGCTACCGGTGAGTATTCGGCCGACCCTTCCGCCGCGCGTCAGGTGACCTGGGGGCAGGCTTATCCAGCACCTTCTCAGGGCGCTAACTTGGCCACCATATCTGATATAACCACGTTGATCCTTCTCCCCTCCCCTACCTTTACCAGGTGTTGTACTTCCTCTCGGGCCTGACCTGTACCGAGGACAACTTTATGCAAAAGGCCGGGGCGCTGCGGTATCTGTCGGATCGCCGCATCATCCTGATCTGTCCCGATACCAGCCCGCGCGGCGTTGATGTTGAGGGGCAGGATGCGGCCGACGACCTTGGCACCGGGGCTGGCTTCTACGTGGATGCCACCGAGCCGCAGTGGAAGGACCACTACCGCATGTACAGCTATGTGACAGAAGAGCTACCGGCACTAGTTGGACGGCACCTACCCGTGGACAAGACCCGCGTGTCCATCATGGGCCATTCAATGGGTGGTCACGGGGCTCTGGTCTGTGCCCTCCGCAACCCCAACAAGTACCGCAGTGTATCGGGGTTCGCCGCCATCTGCAACCCTTCCGAGTGTTCGTGGGGCCAGAAGGCCTTCACGGCCTACATGGGCGACCACCGCAAGGCCTGGGCAGACTATGACGCCACCGCGCTTGTCAAACGCTACACAGGCCCGGCTCTGCCCATTCTCCTTGACCAGGGCGACCAGGATCCCTTCCTCAAGAAAGGGCAGCTTCTGCCCGAGCGCTTCATTCGGGCCGTCGAGGACAACCCTGAGAAGCAGAACCTTCATCTGGATAACCACATGCGCCCGGGGTTTGACCACAGCTACTACTTTATCCAGACTTTTATCGAGGAGCACATCCAGTTCCACGCCCGGCATCTGCTCGCCTAGGTACACTGTGCTTAACTGGCCCGGTAGTACACAGTGGCCAGTACGTGCTAAGGTACCGCTCGTTTTACTTCTATCGGATTTTCTACTAAATCGTTTCCAAACAACGGGGCGGCGTTTGGCAGGCTGTATGAAATCCTGGCCAAAGTTGATGGTCTATTATTATTAATACCATGGGGGGAGGGAAACGTTGCAATTTCCTGTCGCACGGGGGTGCATTTTCAAATGGGTTGAAAGGGGCTGAGGGGGGGAGGGAGGGATAAGGCGGTTATCTTTCCGCTAGATGCACGGAGACTGACCACACGGCCCTCCCTTACTCACATTGACAAATGGTAGGGGCGAGCGAACCGGTCATTCCACGGATCCCCGTAGATCGGACACGCGTAGGCCATCAGGGGCTCCCGCTATACCTTTGCGTTGGTAGGCACGGATGCTACGTATCGGACGACACGGTAAGATAACACCCAGCCAGAAATTTAAGCGAGCCCTTGGCCTATCAAGCAGGTGCTGGATGTTTTGTTCTATTTAAAACCGGAAAACTTCAGATACGTGAAAGCTGTGGGTGAAATGACAAGGCAGAGTGAAAAGGTCCGACGGCGGAGGTGGAGACAAGAGGTAAGGGGCGAGGGAGAAGCCCGCCCGCTGAGAGGGAACGGTATTAAGGCGGGTAAGGTAAACGGGGGAGAGACAGAGGATAGGTACGTAACGAGGCCAGCTGGCACATGAGAAAGCAAGGGTACATGACAAGTAGGTGAGTAAAAGGGAGGAGGGGGGGCCGACCGGCGGTCTAGTCGTTGAGCTGGCGCAGGAACATGGCGTCCGACTCCTGGGTCCGCGAGAAGAAGTTCTGCGGCAGGGCCTCCTTCATGCGGTCCTGGCGGGCGCTCCGCCGCTTGTAGTGGCGGAACACCAGGATACCAATGGCCACCAGCACAACCACGCCAACCACCACCACGATGGGCACGACAATGGTGGTCACCTTGTTGCTGGACCCGCTGTCCTCCTTGTTGTCACTGGACGCCGGCTTGGTGGGTTTCGACGAGGGAGCAGCCACGGTCGTATCGATGGTCACCACCACGGGGGCGTCCGAGTTGTCGGTCGGGGCCGGGGCGATAGTCGTCATTGTCACCACGTCGGCGTTGTTGTTGTCGGCATTGTTGCTGCCGTTAGAGTTGCTACTGTCGCTGGAGTTGCTACTGTCGTTAGTGCTGTCGGACGAACCGGAGTTGGACGTATCAGTGTTGTCGTCGGCGCGCTGGTGGGAAGCTGCGGTCGCGGTGGCGTCACGGTCCTGCGTGGGCGGGACCTTACCGTTGGTGACCGGCTGGACAGGGACGGTCGAGTTGTTCGCGCTTTGCTGCTGCTGACGCGTCAGGGACGTCTCAGCCGAGACCCCTTGGGACGACAGCAGACAGATGGCCACGGCGGGCAGCGCCAATAGAGCAAACAGCCTCATGGTGAAAGGTGGGGGGTAAGGCCGAGAAGGTAGGAGAAGAAACCGCGTTTGTGTTTCGGAGCGCGGGAGGGAAGGGTCGAGTAGTAACGAGGTGCTATAAACCGGCCGGAGGTTGAAACCGCCAAGCAGACGCGCAGGGAAGTCGGGAGGGACGGTGGGACGCTGGCAAGGCAAAGAGGCGCCGAGGGAGTCGCAGCCGGAGCTATAGATGGAGCAGTGCCGACGATGTAGCAGGCACACGAGGCGACAAATGGGTTGGCTAGTAAAAAAAGTAGAGGAATCGCACGTAGGCGTGCAGAAATAAAAGGCAGAAGCAGAGCTTGTGGGATGTTAAATAAAAAAACGACCAGGATGAACGAATCGTGGTATTAAGGCTTGCACGGCGGTGGGGGGGGGGGTGACTAGGTGGGGAGAGGGGACAATAGCCGTTAAAAAATGGTGTAGACGAGAGCGGGGGGAGGTGGCGATATAGTTGTGGATAATAACCCAACGTAGGGACGGAGAAGGGGAATAAGCAGCAATGGGAGAGGGGCGGCGGAATAAGTAGGACAGCAGGAAAACTCGCCCGGTGCAACGGGGCAATTGTAAAGCCAGCTAGCGTCAGCTTGCCCAACGAGAGGCGTGCAGGCCGTTGGTCAGCGAAGGTCGACACCGGGTGCCAACAGTGGATTTGCGGCCGGTCTCCCGAGCGGCGGACAGCAAGAACAGGAGGGGGGAAGGCGAGCGTAGCAAGGGCCCGGAAGGCGTGTGCGGTTGGGCTAAAAATAGATAGGCGCGGTTACTGGGGTACAGCGTTGGGTGGGGGGATTTCACGGGGCTGTCGGTTAGGCGCGGGGCGGGCTCGTTATTTATAGCGTGGTGGGTGGCAGAGCCCACAGGCCATACCCGGAGGAGACCTAGTATCGATTGCCTGCTTGTTTGTGGGGGAGGGGGCGTGCGCCTTCTGGACGCCAAGGACCCATTGTCGTTATCCCCTCACTCACCCCCCTTGGGTGTGGAACTCCTAGGCCCATCCGCCACCGCCATACCGCGAGTCTCGCAAATGCCATGGAAGGGAAAATTTCGCGCGCTCACCCCGTCAAGCAGGTTGTGGGGCGGAGGGGGGGGGGGTTGCGATTTGTGGGTGGTCCATTAAAAGGCTGGGATGAGGGCCAGTGGCTGGGTGAGCCACGCTCCACCCCGTCCGCTGGACCACACAGGTGGTCGAGGACGGGTAGGGGGAAACCCCGTCGGATGTGCAGCACTAATCGGCCAGTAGTTGTGCTGGCCACTCCTCTCAATACTATCCGCTGCACCAATCATGTCAACAGCTCGCCACTCGCCCCACGAGGGCCAGCACCAATCCTGGTCGCTGTTCACGGGCTGGCTACAAGCAGGCCGAGTAAAAGGAGGGAGGTGGTTTAGTTGGCTAATGGAAGGGGAGATGCGCTAGTTCGACGGCCTTCCGTTGACCCCGCGGTATAATGCGATCCAAGACCTCCTCCTTTCTGCCTAGAGTTGCCTATCGGGTCGCATCTACGCACCCTCTGGCGTTCATCCTGGCCCCTTTGGCCCTGCGACAAACGGGGAGGTACGAAGCAGCCCGAGTACGTCGCCAAGGGTGGGTCTCCCCAGCCCAATACAGGCCCAAGGCCATTGAGAGAACGGCCACTAGAATGTTAAAGTGTAGTGTAGCCTTTATTCCTCAGTGCAGTAAAATATGGCTGATGGACACCGTTCCCTTCGAACCATCATACAACGCCGTCCCGCTCCGTAGCCGAAGGGCAGGTGCTAGTCGTTACTTATTCTACAGCTCGTCATGATCATGGGGGGCCTTACCGGCCAAGGACTCCGGGGCGGGTTCGTCGTCGTCAAGCAACGGACACATCGCTGGGGTCTGCATCTTCAGCTGGTACTCGCACTTGGCCGGCTCCGAGACCTCCACCAGGCGGTTGTCGGGACCGCAGCTGAAGAACACCTTAGCCGACCGCTTCGGGCCATCCCAGCACTGCTGGCCATCGCTATACAGCTGTTCTGCATAAAATTTCGGGTCCTTGGGGTCGTTGGTAGTGACTCCCCAGTGGGCAAAGTCGCTGATGTACCGGCGGAAAAATTAATGGTCAGACAGGGTTCATAGGTTAGCCGTTCCACATAGGGTTAGGTAGGTGGGCAAGAGCTCCGGGAAGCTAACCCGTGGTCTGACTCTCTCCCTCCATCATTGCTATCCGACTTACCCAAGGCTGACAACATGGTAGGCGTTCTTGTCACGTTGGGTGACGCTACCGAACAGGCATATCTTGTAGGTAAAACTACCGCGGATGGGATCGCAGAAGAATCGACGTAGGCGTCCAAGAAGTGATGGTATAGATTAGTATCCGGGGTGTCAACAGCCTGTAGCAGACTCCCATCCCCTCCGACTAGGCCAACGGCGGTAGCGGACTTACCTCGATACATCCATACTGTAGCATTCGTCAGTCACCGGGCCAAACTCGCCGTGGGGTCCATAGTCAATGCCCTGGTGGCCCTCAAGGGCGGTGAGGTTGCCCTGAATTCCTTCGACCGTGGTGCGCGCGTCGTCCAGTTGCTGTTGGTACGCGTCCAGGTCGTCCATGTACAGTCCCTCGGCAAGCTCGTCCTTGGGTGGGGGACGGACGGAGGCGGCCAGCCAATTGTAAGCCCCCCGTACGTGATCCTCTGGCGGGTGGAGCGGGTATTTTACGAACAAAAAATATGGTGGGCGGTTGGCGTTAGGTCGGACTGCTCTCAGCTCCGCTACCTAGTAGGCGATACCGGCGTAGGAAAAACAAGGGGTCGCTTTGGAATGGTGATGAACTTACTTAGATCACCATACGCCACTGTGATACCCAGAGCCTGGACTTGGTCGGTCTTCGCGACCAGGGGCGTGTCAGCCCGCTCGGCCTCGAAATCTTCAACCGTGTGGGCCAAGTCGATCAGGTCCTGCACCCGGTCCCTGACGGCCTGACGTTGGTGCTCGAACGGGATGGTACCGGGCGAAGTCGCCTGATTGTCGTCACTATCCACGTCGTAGTGTGGGTTGGCCGCCAAGAAGGCCTCTAGGTTCTCGATTGTGCGTTTGACGGCCATGTCGTGGTAATTGGGGTTATGATCAGCGCGGAGGGTACGCAGGGATTCCAGTAGGTAGGTGAGGTCGCCCGTGAGGGCGTCCACAATGGCTAGCAGGCCCGGTACCACTTGGTGGACCTTTTGGCCCAGGGCCGTGCCGGGCTGGGCGCGGAACGCCCGTTCGGCCTCAGAATACTCTTGGCGCTCCCGAATCAGCGCAGTAATGTGCTGCAAACGGTCAACCTCGGCTTGCTGCTCCGCACGCCGCGCCAACAAGGCCGCATATTCGGCGTCCCGCTCCTGCTGTGCCTTGGTGCCTCGCTCAATGTAGCCGCGGTGGAGGTCGCTCAGGCGGCGCTGCTCAGCCTGCTGCTCACGCTCCTGCGCGGCAGATTTGGCCGCCTCTTCCGCGCACCGATCTGGACACGTTACTAGGCCGCTGTATTCATCTGATCCGTCGCAGCATGCCGAGTCGCACACGCCGTCGTTGACCTGGGCTGCACGAATACGGGCCGGCCGGTGGCCTGCGTTAGCGCAGTAGAACTGCCCGCGGGCGCACGCCGCGGTGCCCGGCTCGTCGGACCCGTCGGGGCAGTCACAGTAGTCGTCGTTCACCTTGTCAAAGGGTATCGTCTTAGCACCGTCCCGGCACTTAAAGCCCGTACGGGACCCGTCGGACTCATAAAGGGCGCGGTCTTCCGGGGCAACGCCGTAGAGCGCGGTGGGAGGTCGGCGGTTGATATTAACTACTGCCGTGCCGATGGGTGCTGGCGCAGATACCGAATTGGCGCCGTGGACAGTCCCCAGCGCCAGCAGTAGGACGGGGGACCACACCGTGGCGTGGTGGAGCCAGTGCATCAGAGTAGGGGGTTGGCGGGAGGGGTGGAGGTCAAGTGCTAAAGTGGGTGGGTGGGTGGAGATGGGTCGGCGAGGGCAAGCGGTCTAGTCAGGCTAGGGTTAGGTCGGAGATGAGCTGGTAGGACGATGTGGAGTGGGGCCAGGAGGGGGCGTGGCAAGCGCAGAACTTGACGGCGGGGATAGCCCGTCCTGTAGTCTGAGTCTGAAGGGTGAGGGGAACAAGGACGCCTGTCATGGTCATCCAGGCGATCATTGCGGCAGAGGAGAGGGCGGGCACAGGAGAAAGGTTGACTCACGTGACCATTCCCGACTGGCGACCCTAGCACGCTGCCGCCCATTCTGGTGAGACCATCCATCGCATTATCCCCCCCCCCACTTAACGCCCTTCAGCCCGTCCAGCTTCCCCCACCCCACCACGCCCAACCCGCCTAGGCCCTAGACACATCCACGGCTGTCGGCTCGCCTACCACTCCGCCATCTCATTGCGACTACATCGACTTCACCATTGTACTAGTATCCCTAACTAGCCCCCACGACTACCCTTAGTCCGGCCTATTTTCTATTCTTCGCTACATTACGACCGCCATTGGCCATCTGTTCCCCATGCGTTCCCTCCGCCTGGTCCGATCCGCTGCCGCGGCCACCGGTCAGCGGCCGGCGCGCCTGCTGGTCGCCCGTAGCATGGCCACTTCGCTTCCCACATCCAGCCCTAAGCGTTACGGCGAACATGGCGGCCGTTGGCTGGATCCCGAGCCCCTCACGGGTGACTACCCCAACTTGCCGCAACTCCCCGCTAACGAAAAGCCCCCGCTCGGCTGGGACAACATGCAGGACCGCCGCAACTTTGGCGATGTGGTAGGTATTCGGTTGACCTGGACCCCTTTGCATTTGGGATGGTCGTGGTTGGTGGGGCCAGCTAGGGAGCTCCTGTACGCGACAGAGCCGGTCTCTAACTTTACTTGCTTCCGTTGCCTCTATGCCTCGCCATCGGGACGGCCAAACGCCCAATACAACAGGTCCAAGAGCAGGACGAAATCCTCGGAGCCTGGGGCCCTACTGTGTACCAGGGCAATACGCGTACGGTGGTGCGCGATTGGCTGTGCTTTTCCGCCTTCATTGGGGTCATCGCCGGTGTCGCCTACCTGAGCTACCCCAGGGCCCACTTTACTCGTCGCTCGTACCCGTACGGGGGTCTCCACCTGGAACTCGGGGGCGATCCCAACAATTTCGAAGACCGGCGCATGGACGTAAGTAATGGTGCCTCCTGGAGACGAGCGGCGGCTGTTCCGTCGGGTGAGGGGCCGAGGCCCGGGCCGGCCGGCGTTTCCAGAGGCTAAGGCTAACCGATTAACTTGCACTTTCACCCCCACCCGCTGCCCACCTTGACTTCAATGGCAATCTAGGCCCGGTCCCACCAGGATATTTTGGATGCCAAGGCCGAGTAGGGCTGGTTTCTTGTGAGTCGACCTGGCGCTGGCTGCAACGCGCCAGTATCACCGCCCACCTACGCATTGTTGAATGTAGGAGCCGACTGGGCCCTGGTTAATAAATATATATTAAACATCATTGCACCTATCCACTGCCTGTGTTGCGAAGTATCGTTGCACGGGAGACTCTAAACGGCCAAGCGCCGTGAGGGATATTCACCCGGGACATAGAACACACGGCTGCAGAGGACGGGGGCGTGTAGATGGCTACTGGCAATGATTGGGTGAAACGTAGCCTGAGGGTTGTGGTTGATGCAGGAAGGTGCACCCCCCCCCCGCGTCCATCACGACGGGCGTACCAGCCGTCAACCTCCTGCCCACGCTCTCCCGCTAGATACCTGGAAAAGCCACAGGACTCGTACGTGCCTCTTAGTGGCCCAGCCGCCTACACCCCTCCCTCCTCCTCCCGGAGAGGTCGTCGCCATATTGGGCAGCCTTGTCGTTCTCTCGAGGCCTATTCCGCCGCCCTTCGTCACTATACCCGCCGTCCGCTGTGGTGACCGTTGCTTCCTTCCCGCTTAGCTCACCATCACCTGTGCCGACCTTGTATGCTGCTCGTTGCCCATTGGAAGCATTACATTCCTTTCTACTGCCTTCAGAATTACATCCAGTCTTCTCCCTTCACAGCCACTCCCCTCATCGCTCATCACTCATCAATACGACCGGTTGTTTGGATGCCCCGTCATTCCTACGTTCCTCTGGGCCCCGCCCCTTTCCTCGTTCTCAACGTCCCTGGCCCCTAGAATCCTCGGCCGCTCCCATTATTATTTCCGTTCTCTTCGGACTGCCCTTGCCTTATTGCTTCGCAACGGGCCCGTCACAGCCGTCTCCCCCCTTTAAGATCACACTACTCATTAGCCCGAGCTGCCTTTGCCAGAAGCCCCGCCGCTTGTCCTACCACCCCGGCCTACCGCCACTTAATCCAGCCACTCCCCTCGTGTAACCGGCTACCATGAAGTTCTCGTCGGCCCTACAGTTTAACTCGGTCCCCGAGTGGGCCGACTACTACCTGGCCTACTCGAACCTCAAGAAGCTGCTGTACCAGATTGAGAAGGAGGTGTTTACCCCCGTAGCGTACCCGCCCGGGGAAACGGCTCCGTTACGGTCGTCCTTGTCGGACCTACCCGAAGACACTCACCTCTTGGAGCCCGGTGCCCGGTGTCGCGCCCTGTTCGTGCCCGCTCTCAACATGGAGCTTCAAAAGATCGTCAAATTCTACAATCAAAAGGAAGCCACCCTCTACCGCCAGTTCCGCGCCCTACGAGGCGAAGTGGACGATATTGCCTGCGCGGAAAGCGCCCTCATCACTGTCGGTGACGATGACCTCTCCACTGCGGACACCCCGGCCAGAACCTCGGACGACAAATTCGATACGGAGGACCCATCGGCCAAACTGGCTGCCGGCCCCTCATCCCACGGCGCTCCGACCTCAGACGCCACCGCCCGCAACAGCGGGGACGACGACGACAGGTCGCACCAGGATTTTCAGGGTCGCCTGATCAGCAGCGAATCGCACCGTCGCGAACTTGCCGACCAGACCCGTGACCTCTTCATTCTCCTCAGTGACCTCAAGAGCTACGCTAACCTCAACTTCACGGGGTTCTCCAAGATCTTGAAGAAATACGACAAGGTCACCAACAGCAACCTGCGTGACTCGTACATTGACCACACCCTGCGGCCCGCCTACCCGTTCCGTGACGGCACCCGCCGCAAATTGAACCGGCATCTGCTGTCCCTGCAGCGCATGTACGCCGAATTGGGCCATTTCCCGGACCTGTCTGCCGCCACCAAGGCCCTGTGCGCCTGCCTACGCGAGCAGGTGGTATGGGAGCGCAATACAGTCTGGCGTGATATGATCAGCCAGGAGCGCAAGGTGGCCGCCGTTGAGGTTCGCCCGCCCGCCATGGACGCCGCCACCGAACCTGCCATCGGGGAGGGCCCTGCCTCGTTCCGAAAACGTCTCCCCCCGTTCACTCGTCAGGTGATGGTTGGTCTGGCCTGCACGGCCGTCTTTTTCACCCTCCTCATTGTACCTATCTTCCGCAGCCCCGAGGAACAGAACTGCCTCGCCCTGTTAATTTATGTATCCCTACTGTGGGCCACCGAGGCCCTGCCCCTGTTCGTGACAGCTTTTTTGGTACCGCTTCTGGTGGTATTCTTACGCGTGCTGCGTTCCGCCGGCCCCGACCCGATGCGCTTAGAGGCCCACGAGGCCGCCAAGGAGGTGTTCGCCGCCATGTTTTCCCCCGTCATCATGCTCCTGCTGGGCGGCTTTTCCATCGCCGCCGCCATGAGCAAGCACAACATCGCCAAGACCATCGCATCCTCCGTTCTCTCCCTGGCTGGGACCAAACCGAGCACCGTCCTGCTCATGAACATGCTGGTGGCCACGGTGGCCAGTATGCTCATCAGTAACGTGGCCGCCCCCGTTCTGTGCTTCTCCCTGATTCAGCCCATCCTGCGCACCTTGCCCCCGGGTAGCCCCTTCGCGCGCTGCCTCATCATCGGTATCGCCATGGCGTCCAACGTGGGCGGCATGTCGTCGCCCATCAGCTCGCCCCAGAACGCCATCGCCCTAGAAATTATGAAGCCCGAGGTGACCTGGCTCCAGTGGTTCGGAATTGCGCTGCCCGTGGCGATACTGATCGACTTTTTGGTGTGGACGTTCCTTCTCCTCATCTACCGCCCGGCCAATTCCACACCGGCCGTCCACCAGGCGCGCTTCACTCGCGAGCCCTTTACCTACAAGCAGTGGTCCATCGTCCTGCTCACGGCCATGACGATCGCACTGTGGTGCGTCGAGTCGCTGATCCACAGCTTCGTTGGCCACATGGGCGTTATTGCCATCCTTCCACTCCTCGTCTTGTTCGGTACCGGTCTGCTGACCAAGGAGGACTTTAACAATTTCTTGTGGACCACCATCATGCTGGCCATGGGCGGCATCGCCCTGGGCCGGGCCGTGCAGTCCTCGGGCCTCCTGCATACTGTGGCAACCCTAATTCAGGGTGGCATCGACGGCTACTCCCTATTTAGTATCTACGTGATTTTCTGTGGCCTCATGCTACTCGTGGCCACGTTTATCTCCCACACAGTCGGTGCGTCCATCATTCTACCCGTTGTCAATGGGGTAGGCCTGACCCTGCCCAGCGGCCACGCCCGCCTTCTGGTGTTCGGTTCCACCCTCATGTGCTCGGGTGCTATGGGGCTGCCCGTTTCGGGCTTTCCCAACATGACGGCCATCATGATGGAGGATGAGACGGGTAAACCGTACGTGACCACCAAGGACTTCCTGGTGGCCGGTGTCCCGTCTAGTATTTTGGCTTTTATGGTCGTCGCTACGGTGGGCTACGGACTTTGCACGGCCTTTGGCCTCTAACATTCTGACATTATAGTCAACCGGTGATTTCGGGCAAAGTGAGCAGGGTTAATCAACATCATGTTGGCCTTGGTAGTCGCCATCATTATCTTTCAATGCCATCAGTTCTTACCATTAAACCGACCCAAAGGTCTCTGTAATGAGACTGATCAGTGTGATGCGTACCGTTCTACGCAGCCTGGTATCCTTCTCAACAAGCCCGCCGGCGCGAACTATAAAAACGTTAAGAATAAGGAGCTGGAGGCGGGGATTCCGAAAAACCAAACGGAAGTTAAATCGGATAACTACCCTCGTAGGGAAGTTAACAAAAGTCAGCAATGTACGGACGACCAAAGGTACTATCAATAGGTGGTTACGAAACACGAAGAATATAGTTTTACTAGCGAATAGTTTAAGACATATATGAGATTATAGGTAAAAAAATCTGTCGGACCTTGCATTAGGTACTTGGGTCCGGATTATCTAGTCCGCAGGTCATAAATGATGTACGCCCTCTTAGGTGCCGTCTTTGCATGGCCTTTCCGTTTGGTACCTCTTCCCCGGGGGGTCGCCATCCTGGTGTTTCGTACTTGAGAATTTTTCCAGCTATAGTTGTGACCTCCTATAAACCTTCCTGAGTCGAAGCCAGGGTTGGCATCACATCAGAATAAGGGCATCTACCAAGATGATGGTATCCATCACATGGATCAGGAAGATTTGTTAACCCTACTTTGTTCTGATTTGGAAAAACCCCGTAATCAACCTCTTGCCAGTAGGCAAGATACTCGGCGGTCATTTCTCGCTGTCGAGTACCTTATATTTTTTACCCTAGAAAGTACTTGGCAGTGATGGCGAAACCATAGTAACTTGACTGACATTTACCGCGATGAAATCGGCCGTCACTTCACGTTTGGCCGCCTTGGAAAAGGCTTGGTTTAATTTATTGGATGTAGTAAATGGGCGAAAAAAATGACTCCTTATAGGTTGGTACTCTTTGTTGTACCCTGTTCATCAACAACCGTTGGAAATTCTTATGGTGTTTTCAGAGGTGGGGGGGACTCCTGGTAGGCCTTGAAAGAGCAAACTCGGCAGTGGTACCAAATCGATAACGTAGTAGCTGATAGACCCGGCATCAGAGCCAGATAAAATATAATCAACAGGTGAGCGGTCGGATCAGCGAACGGTAATGATTAATTAGATCTATGGAGGAAAGAATATAGAGACCAGGTCTGGTGGAGTGGAGCCCCCGCCCCGACGCAATTCTGGGATGAGGATAACTGCAGAGGCCCATAAGGCCTTTGGGTTTTGCGCAATACTGAGGGTGACGATGACGTAGGGCCTGTAGTGATCCGGCGTAGATTCAGGTGTCGAAGATAGTGACAATAAAAAATTGGCGGGGAAAGGGACCCACCGGGAGGGGTTCGGATGGATGATGCGAATTTATACGCGGGCGACGGGCTCGGATACGTCCTCGTTGACACGCTTGCGGCACTTTTCAACCTCCAGATCCCAGTCGGTGTGGAGATAGAAATAAATGGAGGCACAGGAGGATGCAAAAACACCCAGACATAGGCCGACCCAGATACCAAGGATACCCAGGTTGCGGAAGAATCCCAAGTAAAACCCGAGAGGCAGGCCCACGACGTAGTAGGCAGCAAGGCAGAGAAGGGCACCCAATTTTTGGCGCCCCTGACCGCGGAACACCCCGCCAAGGACGCAACCGATTCCATCGCATACCTGAAATAGCGCAGCGATCACCATCAAGTCGCTCACCATGGCAATTACTGTAGCGTTGCTGGTAAAGACCCGGCCCCACCAGGGGCCCACTAGCACAAAGAAGAGCGAGTTGCCTAGGCCTAGCACCACGGCGAAGACGAAGGCAACGAAGCAGGCCAACTGGGCAGCCACGGGTCGGTTGGCGCCCAGAAGATTCCCCACACGGTTACTACACGCTACGCCCACGCCCTGTGGGATTTGGTAGCTGAAGGCAGTGGTAGTCATGATGACGGACTGGGCGGCCAGAGGGGCGTTCCCAAAGTACGATACCGCGAGGGCGACACATTCGAAGGCCCACCATTCAGTGCAGATCATGAGCACGCCAGGCAGGCCGAGGCGCAGGAACTGGCCGAGCTTGGTGAAGGCCTTCCAGGACCAGCCGCCCCAGGCCTGGTACCCGTCAATGTAGGCGGTGTACAGGCACAGCAGGATGAACATGAGCCAGTAGGAGATGCTGGTGGCCAGTGGGGCCCCAATGAAGCCTAGGGCCACGGGCTCCCACCACACCAGGGCGTAGTTGAGGGCCATGTTCAGCGGGGCAACGAAGCACAGCACCAGGGTGCTGGCGTGCATGATACCTGAGCTCCGCAGCATTGAGGTTACCACGTAATTGGTACGGTAGGAAGCCGGTAGGCAATACGCAGGAAGGAGGGTTGGGTTAGACACAAAAGTGAAAAGGACATCCATTGTCGTGAGGGTCCTCACACCAAAGATATAATGACAGAGCAGGGCTGCCCAGCTCGGAGATGGGCCCGGCCGCTGCGAAACCAGCCAACGCCCACCTGCATTGTTAAGCACTTACCCTGCGCCTGAAGAAATCGCTTGACACACTCAAACAGTAGGCCCGGTAGGCAGCCCAACATCTGATAGCGGAGGTACACCCCGGAGAGGTGTGCGATGTCGGGGTCCTGGTGGGCAAGGAGGAGTATGGCTTCACTGTGCCACCACAGCAGGACGATAGGGATGTGGCAGGCGGTAATGACAATGATGCCGCGCTGAAGATAGGTGCCGACCACATGGAGGTCCTGGGTGCCCGTAAACGACTGGGAGCACAAGGTGTCGAGGGCAGTGGCGAGCCCTATGCCGACAGCCCAGCCGGTGATGCTGGCAAACATGGAGGCCAGTGCCGCGGCGGCCAGCTCGTTCGCACCTAGGTGGCCCAGGGAGAACACGCTGGCGACGTTGACAGAGTACTGAAGGAGGTAGGCGAATACTACCGGATAGGTTAGCCGGGCTAGTAATGCGGTCTCCCGGCGGTAGCTATCCCAGGTAAACCAGGCGGGCCAGGGGCGGTCGGAAGTCGTCAGGGGGTTGTCCTCGCTATGGACGGTGGGTGACCTATCACCGGGGCGCGAACAGGCTTCGCCCTGACCGATCGACCGATACGGGTCGAACGGGCGAGAAGGGAGTAGGGCGTCGGTCTCGTTCGGGACCTGGCCGTTGTGGTCCACAGCGTAGACGGACCCGGGGGGCTCGGCTACGCCAGGAGGTTCAGCCAGACGCTGGTCGGGAGTCGCCATGGGGGTGAGGAGGGTGGAGCACCAGTCGGGCGGCAGTAAGGCCAAGGAATCGGAATGCGCTTCAAGGAATGACGAGTCCGTCGGCGGTGGGGCTATCTGGAAGGTGAGTAGAGACCAGCGCTGACGGTGAGCGTTGTCCGCTGGTGAAGATAGGGAGGGAGGCGTGTGGCACCAGGAGTGACCAACAGGTCAAGTGCAGACTCTTCCTTAGAGTCTAACGGATAGCAGCGGGGCGTACTGGCTGGCTAGAGACAGCGGGAGGGGGACAGCATGCAGAAGCTAAATAAGCATGAGCAGGCGAGTGAGAGAGTGTGCAGCTGTGCGGCAGGGAGGCCGTGGCGGAGACCAGAACTGCATGCGGTGGCGCTCAGGGTGCGGAGGCGTATGAAAAGATCGTGAGGTGGATGGCGACCGAGGTGTGCAGCGTGTGGGGGGGGGGGGGGCAGAGGGAGTATAAAGATTAATCCCTGGGGACACTAGGCCAGAACTGGGCACAAGAAAAAAAAAACTGTAGATGATCCCTTAGTGGCTAATACGATTGGTTCGAGCAACGAAATGGAATGCGTCTATTCGTATACCCCGCAAGCAAATTTTGGGCAAATCTAAACGCCTGAAAAGAGGGGGCGTGGGACGGGGCGGTGGGGTCCCACAAGGATTTCGTAAGAAACAGACGAAAGGCCGATGGTGTCCGGATATCGACCCCATGTACTGATCTGGAGGCGAGTCACAAAGTACACAAGGCGTGCGCGCGTGAGCGGAGACGAGGAGTTCAGACCCGCCGCACGGTCCGGTTTGCTTTGGCCTCGTGGAGCCTGGGCCGGTGATGCGGGACGGTGGGAATCAACCAACTCTCGGAGGCGCACAATGCCCAGTCGCCGGTAGTCTGTACGACAGAGTAGCAGGGGCTAGGTGTAACCGTGGAGTGCAGAAGTTGGATTGCACGGTGCAGGGCGCAATTAGAAGCGGTGCGGGATGCGGCGAGCCTAAAAGAAACGTCAAGGCCGGGGTTCAAGGTGGCGGACTGGCTATGTATAGGAGAAGAGAGGCGACGATCAGGGAGGGAAGGTAGCCCTGCCAAGAGCAATATCATACCAGCAATACCCGCGGCAAACTGTCAGCCCTGCTGACCGTATTAAATACCTCCAACGTGGACAGGCTGGCCTGGACGATCAAGAGCCTGCAACCACGAAGGGTCTACCAGCCCTGCACGGGGATCGTTTCCCGGACTTCTTCCCCCCACACCGACGAAGAGGCTGCACTAGGCAGGACTGTCGTCGGTTTCACCATGCCTTCCTCCGACCGTCATTTACGCGTCACCTCAAGTCATGCCGCCGACCCCTTGCTGCACAACGTCCGGAAATGGCAGCAAGGGCCGTCACTTCCTCCTACCCTTCGGCTGGAGGAGAAAGGGGGGGGATCGTGTAGGCTGGCGGGTGAAGACCATGGTGATGCAACGGTGGCCTCCACTATCTTTCTGACCAGAATGGTGGTCGGGAGACGATGGTCATTGGGTTGTTTCATTCGCAAGTGTACCGGGCCACCACGCCTCGCCACTGTCCGATGATCTCCCCGTCGCTTGCTCGAACCCTGTGCGTGCCGCAGTTGCGAGAACCCCGGGATGTGGTGCATGGCAGGACATGGACGGCAAAAGTGGCATTTCGAAGCCCGCCGGTATGTCCGTTTAATACAATGGGTGGCGCCGGAACGACGCGGTGCCAATCTTGCTGCGGATTATCGTTTCGGTTCGCCATGTAAAAGTAGCCCGTACGTCTGACTTGATATTGTTTATTAAACTTTAGAGAGACCGCGGTTATATGGGGAATCTGAGCACAGCACAAAAAGGAGCTGGAGGTAGTGTCTCGTCACACGCCATTGACTTGGCTGGCCCTATAAACGGCTAGCAAGGGACGTACACCCCCTAGTCGGTGGCAGGAAGAGGGAGCGAAGCGCCCAGCCGAAGGGACTCTCATCTTGAATACACCTATAGCGTATCCGCCGTCGACGAACTAGTACAGTTATGGTCCAGAAGGACCGTGTGTCCCACATCGGCAGTACACTGATGTCGCGCCCCGCCGGCCACCTATAACGCCAGTCGTGTATGGTAGTTTTATATTTATATAGATGAGAGCGAGAGAGAGACAGCTGTGCTAATGCGACAGCGCCTCATTTTTAGGAGTTCTTGAGCTTTTAAAAGGGGAGGGGTAAAAGATATACACACAAAATCGGGTGTGGGAGAAGGAGGGGGTGTCGACAGGAGAGAGTATCGGGTAAAAATAGCACGACCGCTGATGCGGTCTGAAGAGGCGCGATGCAGAAGGATGTAACGACAGGTTAGACAGATGCGACAAGGAGAGGAGGGGGTGGATCGATAGCCGGACACAATGTCAAGTGCCCGGGCACCCGCTCCATACACCCCACTTGGCAAGTTCGAAGGGCGGGTTCAAGGGTTACACGTGGGTCAGGTACTCG
>JANBPT010000913.1:0-19285 GCA_027575765.1 Tieghemiomyces parasiticus
CCGGTGGACAGGCCAGTGGACCGTGTTTGGCTTCCATGTGGAATCCAGACCTCATTTACTTTCTGCGTGGGGGGGGGGGATTGCCCAAAACCATGCTTCTTGGCAAAGTGTTAAGCAATCAACCCCCAGTACAACAATACCAGTTCTGAAACAAGCATAGGACGAAATCAGCGCCTTCTACCCTGCTGACTCACCAGCCAGGCCTCTCCCACGAGGTTCACTGCCTGACTTTGCATTCCACTACCTAGTGATCTTCATTTCGGAGGAGCTAGCCTGCAGAGTGGGGTCCCTTGATGCCAGCTCTGGCAGCCATGGCCTCCAACTAGGTATACTTTGACGCGTCAATCCCTTCCCCAACCCTGTTTATAGACAATGACCTGCACAGGTTTTGACATGTTTGCTCGTCCATCGCGTGGGAACCTTCACCACCCTCCCAACCATCATTACGCGGGGGTTCCTGGCCACATAAGGCTCTCATGTCAACCAGGCACCCCGCGAGCCCCTGGCGGCAAAGTCTATTACAAGCCTAACAATGTAACACCACTCTGGGCAGCGGTGGCCCACCACGCGTCTCATGCTTGCTTCCATTGCTGGCTTGTCTATAGCTACTCGGTCGATCTAGTAGGCCACAGCAACTGCCCTGGAACCCTCTTCCCCTCCAAATCCTTGCGAAGTTGTTTGTGCAGACTATACCAGTTTCCAAAGGGAATGGGTCCAATCCAATTCCTGTTAGTTGTTGCTTACTGTATACAAAGCTTGGGAACTGGCTAGGGGCCTCCCCACAATCACGGCATTGGGGGGAGGCTGTTGCGGTGAAGGGAATTAGGTGGACATGGTAAGGGTAGATGCGACTAGAAAGGGGGCTAAGAAGAGTAGTATTTGAGAAGGAAACACTAGACCAGAGCAGGGCATGACTCGACTGGGTGGCCAGTGGGAATTGAAGACCGCCAAAAGTGCATAGCAAGTACCTCATCATTTCAATTAAGACACAGGCTATTTGCAAAGGCATGATACATATCCTGGTTCATTCCATCGCAATAATGTGCTTGAAATCTGGCTAGCGCCCATCCCGGTCAGTATCTCCTCCTTACTGATTAAAGTTTCACACCGTGTACCTTGACAATTTCATGTACCTCTCTTGGAGTCTTGGCTGTTCAGATACACTCAGCGGCGGATGAGCAGCAAGATATTGGTTATGGTGGCCGTAGTTTTGGCCACCAACAAATCCTGGCTCGCCAAGACCTAACTCTATAAGTTAAAGGGCAACTCTTTATAATACAGAAATATAAAGGACCCATCGAAGTGTCCATTGATTGAGTGTTATTTCGAGCAAGTCTACACAAGTTGTTAATAGGTCCGAACTTGTTATATGGTCAGTATTACCCTGGTCGACCCGTTGGTGTCACAAACCGCCCTCTCTTCCCCATCTTGTGCGTTTCCATCGGCATCACCTCGTTTTTGTTGTCACCATTCACTTTCCGATCCCACCACTGGGCTCCATTCAAAGTGTGCCTGGCTACCGTCATGACTGACTGTATGTTCTGCCGCACTCTGGTCGAGGACCCGTCACGAATCCTAGCGGAGGTACGTTCGCGCGACCTAGGAAAAACCTTCCAGTTACGAGAATAAACCCCATTGCCCGAATGCACTATTGGGGACGGTACCGTGCGGAGTGGGAAGGTAATTATCGTCATGATAGCCCAGTCGCTCCCCCTGCTGGCACTCAAACTAACCGACTTGAACTTCCTCCCGTTTGAGGGCCCTTCGTGCTGCACAACCTCCGCCCCGTTTCGACTCACCACCATACTTATCATGCCTCATCAACAGACCGAAGAATGGTTCATTGTAGAGGACATTCGTCCTATATCAGCCCACCATTACCTGGTTATCCCAAAACAGCATTTGGGACCAGTATCGACCCTAACTGCTGCCCACTACCCTCTGGTCCAGTCGATGAATAAGGGTGGCCTCCAGTTTCTTCGGGATCGGTGCGCGGTGGATGGTCGGGGAGGTACCCCCGAATTCAGGTAAGGCCAAGGAACCTTCGCCCCACCCCCCTCCTTCTTTCTCCAAAAATGCCGTATCGGGGTTGAAGAAGGGGGCCGGTAGGGTAATAGGGGTTTGCGTTGGCCGTTAGCATCTTGATTGTGCCACTTTTGTTTTGTCGGATAAGGGATCGGAGCTCAATTGCATCGGAGGTGCGGTAACGATAGGGTTGCTGTGACATCAAAGCCCCCTTTCTGTTGCCCGTAGCATCCAGAGTCCTCTCCGTTCATATCAATGGGGCCCATATCGCCAACCGCCGCCGTTGCCACTGCAA
Organism: Tieghemiomyces parasiticus; assembly: GCA_027575765.1. NCBI lineage: Eukaryota > Fungi > Kickxellomycota > Dimargaritomycetes > Dimargaritales > Dimargaritaceae > Tieghemiomyces > Tieghemiomyces parasiticus. The sequence goes on from JANBPT010000913.1 coordinate 2,321, forward strand.
GCACCCTCTAACCCACCCCTCCTCACTATCCCAATTACCATGATTCATACAAAACAACTTGTTCCTACGTCCCCCTCCCCTCACTCTCCTGCCACCCCTTGACCCGGATACCCTATCGGTCGGGATATCCCGTATCAATGTGATCCATCCCGCCCCTCCTCACTTATGACTATACACACCACATTCCCCAGGTTCGGCTTCCACCGACCGCCTTTCAACAGCATCTACCACCTCCACCTGCACTGCATCGCGCTGCCGTTCACCAGCAAACTGGGCCGGGTGTTGTTTCCCTCCTTTAACAGTCGGTGGTTTTACCTTGCCGACCATTTCTTGGAAATTTTAAAGAAATCGACCAAGTAGCACAGGTAGGGTTTACCTTTACTTTAATCGATTTGGTGAGGTAATTGATTCGCTTGGAATATTCAGTTTATGAACCAAGTGGCACTGGCCCACCCAATGTTTTTATCGAACAGTCTATTGGAGGTTGAGGTAATTTCGATGAGAGGCACACGTGGTTTTGAGATACAATGGAAGGGGCAGTGGGTTCCAATATGAAAGGCAGGGCAGATGATAGTTAACCAATAGGTAATGGCTTACAAAAGTTGATTGCAAACATTGAATTGAAGTGTAAAAAAAAATAAGAAGTAAACTAGGCAGCTGACTGTGCTACGCGGAAGTGACCCGTCTATTGCACCTCGCTCAGCTTCTGGAAGTACGGGGTCATAAACTCAAAGAAGGCGAACTGAGACGGCTCAGTACCGTACTTGTACACGAAGCGGGAGGCAAGGTACGCGCCAAAGATGGCCCGGGTGTAGGCCTCCGGAACACGGGCGAGGATGTTATCCATGCCGAGGGTATCGATGAGCAGCTTCGGCAGGGCCTCCGACAGGACGACATGGCGGAGAGCCACGTCATCCCACAGGGTGGTGTGCTGAAGTTCCTCGTTAAGCTTAACCACTGCTACCGATAGGTCGTCGGAAAGGATGGAACGGGGTTTGCCGGTACGCTTTTGTTCGCGCCAGAGGCACTCAAACTCGAGCTCGGCATTACGCTCAATGACCTGCTGGACGGCCTTGACGTAGGAGGCGTAGAAAGTTGGCGGAGAGGCCGGATCACGGACCATCATGTCGCGCTCGAAAGTGGTGTCATCAAATGCCAGGGCGGCCAGAACTTCCATGGAGCTGCAGGTGACGCCGCCCTTGTTGGCCGAGGCATCCTTGAACACCACAATACCGGCCTTCTCGAGACGGAGGCGAGCCTCCTGGGTGAAGAAGAGGTTGGCGCCCTCCACAACGTATTGGAACCGCGGGTTGCCGTCGGCATCAAACATCTTGTGCACGTTGGTCATGTCGACCGATTCGGGGCGGCCGCCACAGGGTACGAAAAACTGGGCGCGGCAGAGAGGGTTGAGGTGGAACTCGTTGCGGAAGGTGAAACCGTCGGGCACTACCGTGCCGTTGGGCAGCTTGACGCGGTACTCGTCAACCAGCACGCGGAAGCCCTGCGCGGAGAGCTTCGCAACGTCAAAGTCGGAGATCATGCGCCGGGCGGTAGCCAGGCGGGTCAGTTCGGTCCGATCGATGCCGACGGGGTCGTACAGCACGCCGCTGCCATCCACGACAGCCAGAGTCTTGTCGTGCGAGATCTTGATCTCGTTGGAGCCGAGATCGCCATCAGGGCCGCCCGTCTGCACCTTGGTGACCTGGTCTTCCTTGAGGCCCTGCTTGCGCAAGATGCCCAGGACGTACTGGTGGACGGAGCGGGTGGTGGCTCCGACGATATCGTGGCGAATTCCGCCCAGGGCCTGGCTCTTACCGGTGGTGAAGGCCTTCCAGAAGGTCGCCCCGCGGCGCCGGGCGTGTTGGCTGGCCCAGTCCATGAAATCGGCGGTGCCCTCGTCGGGTCCGAAGAAGAGGATCTCGGGCTTCCCGTACAAATCCACAATCTTCTCCTTGATGCCAGGGGTCTGGCCGTCCAAGAGGAGATCGAGGACGCTATCGACGTACTTTTCGAAGGCGACGCGGGACTTGTCCTGCTGGTTGAAATCGAGCAGGATGGTACCCTTGGACCCGCCCTCGGGAATGTCCTTGTTCTTGCGCTGCTGGGTGGCGGCCAGGCCGTAGTTCTCATCAAACAGCGAGCGCAGGTTGATAGAGTAGGCCTCCTTGTTGCGGGACCGGATCACGCGGATCCCGCCGCGGGCGACGTCGCGGAAGCGCAGGTGGAACGCACGGAACTCGCTGGCCACGACCAAAAACATGCCGTACAGCGGGGTGGGATACTCGATATCGGGCAGGAAGGCCGGGTTCAGGCGGAAGCTCAGGGCGACCTTGGTGGGCTGGTACATGTTGGTCTTCAGGACGTGGCGGTTGAAGGTGAACAGGGACTCGAACACCATAAATTCGTGGGAGTTGGTAGTGGTGCGCCGGATCTTGTCCAGGAGCTCGTCGTCGGTCAGGGCCTTGCCGGCCTGCAGGCGCTGGTAGCTCAGGGTGGGTTTGAGGCTGCTGTCGGCCGTGGGGTTGACGTAGTGCACCATGGCGAAGTTGACGTAGAGCAGTTTGATGAGCTCTGGGTAGCGCAGCAGAATGTCCAGGATGTACTCGCGGGTGAAGGTATCGATGCGCAAGCGCTTCTTGATCTTATCCAGAACCTCAATATGGTGGGGGTCAGAGGAGTCGAGGGCGCCGGCCAGGGTGGTGTACTCACTACCCAGACGGTTGAGGAAGTGCTGAGCAAAGATCCAGCCCACGTAGCCGTAGGTTGTCTCCTGGACGCTCAGCTCATTGCGCTGGAAAAGGGGCTGGAGCGGGGTGGACGGAATGCAGTAGATGAGACTGGCCTCCTTGAGCACCTGCTGGATGGTGTGCTCAATGGGGGGCGACTTGGAGTTGGTCAGCGGGTTCAAGTACAGCGACAGGATGGTGACCCCGTTCGAAAAGTTCTCGCAGTATTTACGGGTCGAGTACAGGTCGTAGTAGTGGTACAGATCCGACATGGCCGAGAAAAAGTGCTGGGTGCTGCCCTGACGGTACCCGATGATGAGGCGGCGCTCGCGCGAGTTGGGGATCTCGTGCAACTCCAGCACAGGGCCGGAGCGGTCGAGCACGTGGCCGATGACCTTCTGGTAGGCTTCCAAAGTGTTGGGCGTGGCCTTACCCAGGAAGGTCCGATCCGATACCTGCTGGATATCGCGCAGCTGGTCGCCAGTGGGCTCGGCGTTGACAAAGTCGCAGCGGGTGATGAAGTAGCAACGCAGCTGGGCCTTGAGTTTCTCGGACACGGTGCCGCGCGAGCGGTACGACTCCAGACGGTAAGCCTTGGCCGGAGTGCTGATGTCGAGGTAGTTGTCATCGATACGGCGCTCGTGCTGCGGACCCTGGATCTCCGACACACCGGGCAACGATGTGTGGATGAAGACCGCACCGTCCTCGCTCTCCTTCTCGAGGTTGATGTCCAGCTCCGAGTTGGACTGCGAGAAGGAGCTGACCTGGGCACCGTACAGCGCAAGGATGTGGTTGGCGATGGTCTCGTCATTCTCGAGCATGAAGTACATGTCATCGATACCGAGGTTGCTAACGGGGGGTGTTAAGAAAGGGGGATAAATGAGTGGAGAGGGGGGGGTTTAAGTGTGGTGATGATAAGAGAAGGTTAGCGTTGGAAAAGGGCAGTCTGGGGATGCGGGAAGGCAGAGGAAAAGAGGCGGGCGACTGCCTGCCAGATTTAGATCAATGCCACTCTGCCGTGGGCTGGCCCGGGTGGCTCAGACTCGATAGACCAGGCCGCTCGGAAGCAGGGCGCGGCTGCTTTTACCGGTCCCCGGAAAAGCCAGTCACCAGTTACGGTTGCAAAAGGGGGTGGAGGGTAAGGAACACGCCCCCGCCACTCCACTACGTCGCACACAGGCCAACGGGCTCGAGATGACTTACTTGTAGAACCAGGTGATCTCGTGCTGGATCAGCTCCTTGGGGATGAAGCCCATCTTCTCGAGAACAGCGGAGACCCGAAGCATCTGGTCCTGCTTGCCCTCGTAGATGTTGGCCGAGTAGTCGGGGCTATGCTCGGTGGTCGCCATGGCAGTAGACTAGATGGAGAACCCGGGGGGTGGGTGAATGGCGTAATACGGACAGGATAACACGTTGGACGTGAAAGTGGAAAGGGCCGGTAGAGAAATAGGGTGGCCGATTATGGTGGGGAGGTGGAGGTCGAAGGGCTGGAAAAAGAGCAGTCTCGGGGCGGAGCGGTAGGCCAGGCTTATAAAGGCAACGGTGACTGGCACTATGGCTTAGTACAAATGGGGTGGTCAAGTGGAGGCGAAAAGGAGGGCAGGACGAGGCGAGGTGGGGGACAAGATGGATCCGCAAGCGCAGGCGGGCAATCAGAGTGTGGTGTGAGGACAATGGCCGGCAGCAACGGGCGAGCGATGGGCTTGGTGGGACGGTGGATGCGGCGGACAATGGGTTGAGGTGAGAAGGACGGTGGACGAACGTCGGCAGTGCCAAGCAGCCGCGGTGCGTTCAGAGAAGAGTCGCTGGACGAGGATGTCGGAGGGGGGCAAACAGCAATCGGCACGCTTGGACGACGGGTAGTGGGGTGGAATGCGATACGGCACGATTAGGGTGCAGGGGAAATTCGGCACTCGAGGTTGGGCTGATAGGGATATGGCGGCGGCGGCGGTGGTGGGGGGTGAACTGATTAGCAATGGGGCAAGTGCCCATGCGCTTTTATACCGGCCATCGATTCAGCACAACTGGGTTGGGTTGAAAGGGGGCGGGGGAGACTGGCCCACATCGGGGTACGGGAGTATCAGCCTGGCGAGGGTGAGGAAAATGGGGTTTGTCAGTAGTGAATCAAGCCGAGAGGGGTGGGGGGGCACCTTTTCGCCTCCCATCCGGCTAATAGTAGCCTCACCGGATGGTGTGAGGCGGCCGGCGGGAGCAGCGATGATCCCCCTCGCAGTGGGCCGTGCCCCCCTTTCCATCCTCCACAGCCCCCAGCACATCGCCAGTCCCCGCGCTCTCACCCACCCTGTCTCCTTAAATGATAGCCAATCCCGCCTGGGCCAGTCCCCATCAACGTTGAGTAATCGATTGGTCACCAAGTCGGCGCTGTAAGGCCAATACACGCTGCGGCCCGTCACCTGGACGGCAAGTCACACCACCACGTACCATCGACGCCGGCTCCCCCCTACTCGACGGGAGACTGTGCGCGGCCGATCAGTTCGCAACGAACCCCAGGCACGTTTAAACCACCCATCTATTGACCCGGCATAGGAGGTGGCCGACTAGCTATATTTCCCAGTCGTCCAAGCTGTGCCGTTGCCGTAAAGATAGCTGCCGCCCCTGAGGCAAGCACCGTCGGATGTCAATCGACCTACCGTGGTCAAGGTGAGAGATTATTTGGGTCGGGGACTGTGGAAAAGCCGTCACGGTACAGCCAAAATTCCGATGCGACGCTGTGACTCACCAAGAGCGTGGGCCAGCAGATTGGTCGGCCTGCCCGTTGCTATTTTTATGGATCATTCATTCAACCTGCCGTCCAGCGCCTTCCGCTTCCAGCCCCCGTGGCCCTAAAAGATAGGCTTCAAACTAAAAATAGACGCGGCTGCCATTCGGCCAGGCCTAAATGCCGTGTACTGGATGGGTCTATTTTGGTCCGCTCGTCCAGCACAGCGCCTTCATTAGGCGCATCACCAGTCAAACACGCAAGCTTACGTGGCCTACCCCGCTTAGATGTATTTTCTCCCTCAAACCAAGAAGTCAGGGATGGGCGGCGTGGTTGGCCATTTCATTTCGCCCTCAAATTATGTGAACAGGACTCTTCTCCCGTACCTTCTCTTTGCCCCCTGCCTCTGTATTATTTAACGTTTCATGTGCTACCCCTGGTCGTTAAGGCCGGTGAAGGGGGAGTGGCACCAACCTATGCCGTACCACTCCCATATTCTCGTCCCAGACTCGCTGGCGAGTATGTTAGCCGCAGGGCCTACCCAGCCACACCCCGGCATTCGTTTGCTAATGCGGTGAGGATACACGCAAAGAAGCGGCAGCGAGAAGGAAAGACGTGGCTCGTACTCCTTTCCCTGAGCGACAGAAAGGTGTGGTCTGGCGCACACTAACTTTTGTTTCTTACTCCTGGTGGATACCTACGTTCACTAGGCAGCGGACAGGGAGTGCAATGACGCAAGAAAGTCGGTAAATGATCTATTCTTACCACAATTTAAAGTTCTGGACTGGCCCTCTCCAACAGTGTGTCAGCCATCACTTACTCTGAATCCACTGCTGTCCCATTAAACTATCAAGCCATCCAACTGGTTGGGACCCCTTTCCTGATGACCCTAGCTCTACGGCCAACAGAATCCTCGCTGCAGCTGGCAGAGCGTTACTTGATGACTCGCCACTATTGTTACCCCCCCCCCCCTTGTTACACATTCACTTTGTGCCCGGTCAACTGGGCTCCACCACGGTAGCTACATGGCGTGCTCTAGGCATGCTAACCAATAATGACGAGTCACACTTTACTCTACTGAGGATCGCCACTCCGCTTCCCGACCCCATTGTCACCGGTCCTCCCTTGCACATTCTTCGCTTCCGGATTGACGGTTGAGGTCAAGTTGCCGAAAAGTACCTTGGCGTACTAAATTCGGCCACGGCTTCACTCAAGTCAGTGTCCAATTGACGTGACTGTAGGTATCTGACCCAGTTCATTAGTAAACTTGCCGACGCTAACTTGGTGGTTTTTGTCGACTGGGGGCTTCGGCGTTGTGTCTTTCCTGTCCATGTTCACGTACAGGAGTACACTTAGACCGTTGGAGAGGTCATACACACACGGTTTAACCTAAGTGACCAGGGTGGCTACAACAGAATCGGCGATGGCTGCACTCACCACATGTAGTGGCAACTCGCCCCCCCCTATTGTCGCTGTATCCAAAAGCCAGTCACGCAATCAGGCCGGCTAAGGGCCACCGCATATGGGATCATTTTTCAGGGTGGCGCGGCCGGAATGTCCGCGCGTGCGTTCCAACCACCACCACCACCCTTAAACGCTGGATACGATCATCGGTTGGGTGCCGAGCTAGGACTATGAATCAGTGCAACTTTGCCCAAATAGGATACCTCCCAATTTACGTCGGGCCAATGGCTTCTGGTGGCATGTTCGGCAAGTCGACAGCTATATGACGGCAGTGAATTCGAGGGCAGCGTGGGAGTCACGTCGGATCAGCCCACCCACCGTGTACTGCTGGCGAATGATTAATTGACTGGCCAACGCGGCCCAGCCAAGTGCGGGGTTGCCTATCGCCCCATTTGGCCTGGGCTTCAACCACAATCACCCCTCTTGAGCAGCCCCCGGTCTATGTCGCCACCTCCTCTTCCCTCTCTGTCCATCGTCCCTTTTTCATTAACTCACCACCCTCCCCGTGTGGGTCCAACTCTGTGCATGCCAATCGGCACTAACGGCCCGGGCCCACCTGGCCAAGTTGGACATCTCAGCACCGAAAAGCCAGGGGACGCCAGGCCATGGCCCCTGCGCGAGAACCGCCAGTAAGCCTTCCATCCAAGATTGTGGCGGAAATATGGCTGGGGAACAGACGGCAACAAGGACTACAAACCCCCTCCTAATCAAAATGGGCGTGGGCTGGTAAAATGGAGGGAGGGTCAAGGCCGCTCGTCCCTTGATCGACCAGTCTCTTTCATTCTCCCGCCCTCCCCTTCTCCGTACCGTCCTCAGGTTGGGCTGGTAGCATGGTCCAATGGCCCGATTGCAACGTGAGGAAAGGGGTCGGACCGTGACTGCTTTCCGACCTTGTCACGAGGGAAGGGAAACGCTGATCGTTTGGGTCGTCCTCAGCTGACCACTTTGAGGGGCGCTGGCTTCTACGATCCTTCATCTTGCCTGGCGCAGCCCCTTACCGCTTAACCTGACCGTTTAACCAGCTTGATATCCATTTTCGGATGCTAGCTTGACATGCTGAATGGTCACAGCTTCCCCTAAATGGCGCTGCCACTGGTCTAGTGGCATACATAGTTCGCCTGATTCGATGTACGGGTAAACTAAGGCGGTCTTTGCCGAGCACTGTGCGATACTGCAGGACTGGGAATAGAGTGTAGCAAACCAGGGGGGAGCCAAAGTGGAGATTAATATGTGGCGGCAATGGCGTGACTGATTTCAGCTCAGAATATATCAAGGTGTAGCCATGGAGATGTGGCTCTCAAACCGTACTTGATGGCTGGAAAGCATATGTCGATTCAGGTAATTGTACCAAAGCCTGGGCATCCAGGTTGTCAGGACCAAATGCCAAGGTCTACGTTGGCAGCTATCGAAGGTGTTGTTTAGGTTGACGAAGAGGGCCAGGGAGGAGGGCGGTAACATGGCCGTGAGAGGGACACGCTGACAGTGCGCAACCCACCAACTGGTAGCCCTGCCATGTCCTGGATCAGTCGACAGTCAGCGCGGAACCGGATCGTCCACTGGTAAGACACCGTCGTCCGATGAGCGATACTAAGGGGGCATAAGCACATACTGGTTCAGGAATGCCCGGCTATTATTGCCTCTTCCCACTGTAAGCCATTTGCAGACCCCAAACCTCAACGATCCCCACGTTTCGGCCCAGCATCCGCAATGTCTCATTTCTCGAAACTCCGATTCCCGGCCTTGCGCCGATCGGCCGGTCCGGTGCGCACCGCTACTGTCACAGGTGAGTGGACCAGACCATTCCGTAAATGGAAGCAAAGCAGGTCTGATCACCCAAATTCTGCAACGACTCCAGCGAGAATACTTTAATGAACACCGGACTAACGCGCCACCCTTGACGACCCCTTGCCTATTTCGACGCACGCACCGTCGCTTCCAATCTTTCTCAGCCCTGCGCCCTAAATTGGCCATGATACCGCTATCCAGCCTCTCCATCCGGGCCTTGGCGCCCAGCAACCGTAAGTGTTGGGCCCATAACACCGCCATCTAAACCAATGGGTCACTCCTATTCGTTCGAGACCTAGTCGAACTGATGGCCTCACCGTAACGTTGCATCCTCCACCCCCACCTATTTAACCAGCGGCAGCATTCCTCGGCAGCGCCAGCCATCACCTGGGTCTCCGCATGTACAGCTCTGAGGCCACGCACGATTCCCTGCAGGCGCAAGCCCAGAAGCTTGTGGATGCCGGAGCCGCCGCCCTCCAATCGGGCGACCTCGACGCAGCCCTTGCCAAGTTTGAGCAGTCGGTGGCCATCTACCCGTCCACGACGGGTCACTTCAATGCCGGAGTGTGCCATTATCAAAAGGGTCAGTTCCCCGCGGCCGTCGAAGCCTGGCGCCACGCCCTCCGTATCGAACCGAACGACGCGGACGCCCACCTCAACCTGGCCAGTGCCTACTACATGCACCTCAAAGACACTGACCGTGCCTTGGAACATTTGGCACGCGCGAGCGAGTTGAAGCCCCAGGACGGCGAGATCTTTTACAACTACGGATGTATCCTCGAGGCTGCTGGTAATATCGAGGAGGCCATCGATAGGTACCGCCGGGCGGTCGAGCTCGGGGTCGAGCGCGCCCAGGTCAACCTGCGCAACGCCACCGCGCGCCTCATGCAGGGTCAGGCTTCTTAATTGTAGTATGTTTTGGGTGTATCCTTCATTTTTCTTGAAGCACCCTGTGTACCGAACAGCGTGTCTAGTAAAAAACAACAGCATTGGTATTGGCTTCACACTGTGCTGAGGTCAATTGACTAGATTTTTTTTTCTTGACAGGAATGTTGTAGTGTTGAGACGAGGCGGTTTACCGGTGTAAGCTGCCATCGTCACATGGGTAAGTTTTACTTCCATGCGGAGACAGAGCCGGCAGCGTGCTAATGATCAAGGCCTCCCAGGGTCGGCACGAAGGGGGAACAACGCCAGGTCTGTTGATACTGGTGCAAAGGGTAAAGCAAGCGTGGGACAATCCTTAATTGATTAGTACGTACCCTTCACGGTAATGCGAGCGGAGTGAGTATAGCATCCCACTCTCCAACCTTCTGCTGGCCGAGCAATACCACAGGGCCTGGATACGGGCCTTGGGCAAAGTCGTTGGTGAGCCGGAAAAGGTACAACTTTAGCTGACCGGTAATTGCGCATGAAGGCACACTCACGCAAGTGTACCTTCACTCCGTGGCCGACCGAATAACCTACACTAGCGCTGCACTCTCTGCTAACCCCAAATGGCCACGGCCACACCCGCATGTCTACTCTCCTTATTGTCAAACATGGTACTCCTGTAGCACACCCATCTGCTGGCAACCCTCCTGGTAGTATGAGGACGTAAATCAATTTGATGAAGCCTTCCGTCATGCCTATGCCATCCACAGGGACTGCCAGCTGCGCTGTCCATGGCGCGGTCGTTGGGATCATCATTACGTGAGAACGTATTTTAGCCGAACTTATCACCGTCCCCAATAGCCACAGACCAGTGCCCAGGCTGCACGGTCAATTTTAACTGGAACACGTTGATAAGGCACCATGTCTGGTCGGATACCCTCCGGCAATTGACTAGCGACCACAGCTAATTTATATGGTAGGGACTGGCAATATTGGTAGGCCAGGCAGTGGACAATTCGCGGCGAGCCCTCTCCCCCTGCCCCACAGGTGTCATACTGGTACCAAATGGCCTTACCCCTACCATTATTTAGTATCCTACCCACTGTACTCACCTTAGTCTAGAGGAACTCCCATACAGCGCTTTAGATGCACGCCGAACGAAAACCAGGCGGTCGAAGATCTCCTGATCATTTCAGCGGGCACACCGCTGACGTTGCCCGCCAACTCGCCCGGAACTTGCGCCAGTATCAGTGGAGGTTAATTGAACCCCGCTCATACCTTGTCCAATACGGGGCCAACGCTCGCAAACAGTGGCGATGGGTCGCTCTGGGCTTTTATTAGGTGCCTGGCCGCCGGGACTCGAGAGTACCCAATACCGCTCTCCACCAGCTCTCCGCAAGCCATTGGACGACAGCATTTACTCAAAGTACCGTGTATCAAATTGCGAGGGGTAATCTCATGTAATTGGATATATATGTATCCAACGTAGTTTTTTCCTTGCTGGTTTTGCATTGTTGTGCTGGATTCTACGCTCTGATAGATTCCAAAGATGATGGGGCTCAGTCTAACCCGCCCATTGCTTATGAAACTACGTTTCACTGGTTTGGAACTCACTGTGCGAACAAATTTTACCCGGAACGCTTTAGCGCCATTAAACGCTACAAGTACTTCCTGGAGTGGCTGGTAGTATATTGCGGCGTCATGGTATTGGCCCAGTATGAAACTTTCATCAGATTCGCCACGTGTTATACCATAATAACGCCTTGGAGAACGTAGGCCGATTCATTAAACACGATAATACCATCAATGCGGGAGCCCTAGACCCTTCGTTCTGTAAAACGGCGGTTCTCTGGCCGAAATGGTACTAACGACCGTGTGCCCCCACAAACGTACTCCGCTAATGCCTAGCCAAGCTGCGGGTGAGTGAGTTGGGGTGAAAGGGGGCGGAGGCAAACGCGGGGGTAATGGTCATGGCTGTGTACGTAGTGGTAGACAGAGATATCTGGCTGACTGCCGTGTTTGCACTCTGTACTACACTATTTCATTCGGCATCTAACCGTACCGTTGCGTAATGTTTACTCCCATTCCCACGTCGCTCTTTTCAGATGGTGCTGGGGGTTACCTTACCACCCTGCGGCCTCTGCGTCATAGGGACGAACGGTATACCTGCAGTCGACCGCCAAGAAGCGAGTGCAGGTCACCCCGTTGTTCCTGGCATCAGGGCGGAAGCTGCCTAAGATATATCAGAGTAAGTCCACGCGTCACCTACGTTGGGATAGACATCAGTGCCATAAAAAATCAACGTACAGTGCTCGATAGAGTTAGCTTACATGATAATGTGGTAATGGAATGGGCACGGACTGGTCAACCAACTGGCGACCGATCATTCGCGCCGTCACTTTAAAGTGTATTTGAAGGGCCCTAGGGTCCACCTGGTCAACTGCGTCGCTTCGAGGCCAACCTACGCCGCCATTTGGTTCGATTGCGGCGGTGTCTACAGTTACGCTAGATAGGGAAGTCCTGCTTGCAGTTGGGGATTTGGCTGCACTAGGAACGCCGAGGGTTGGGGGGCAGGGTGCGGGAGGGACATCGTGTGCGGAGGTTGTGGACGCGGAGATGGGAGCGGTTGAGGCAATTAGACACCAAGGTGATGAGTTACCTCAATGATGCTTAAAATCAGTAAGGTCTGCGACTAGCATGTAATCAAGTCATAAAAATCCTAACGTTCTGTAACGCCGAGGCTCTCAAACTAATTCAGACGACAGAAGGCGTACAATAAGCACTCTACATATGGACCCCTTTTACTGCCCTCGAATGAATATGCTTTTCTAGAAACACGCCCTTCCCATCTGTGCGATTAGCTGACAGATGATATAAATGTACAGAGATATTGTCCCGACGCCTAATTTTGTTGCGGCCATTGTGTTCACAGCACTCGTGACCCAGGCTTTTCTCACAGCAGGGTTAGGGCGGGATGGTGTCGCAGTTCCCCTCATCCCTCGTTCTCAACACCAGCCTTCCATCTGCCGAGTGTGCGAGCAGCCTCGACCATAATGTAATACCGCCAGTCGCCTGCGACCAAGTTTGATATTAGTTACAATACCAAGATTCTAGAAACGCTCGGCTCCGAACACTTCCAGATCACGGCCCTTCGATAAGTTGGGGAGGGCGCGTAGAAAGGCCCTCATCTCGCCTACAATCGCTCTTATCGAGTATGGCGTTTTCTTATAGTTTGGGTCAGCCAGCCATTGCCACCATCACACGGGAAAAATTGGTCGGGAAATAAATTGCCAGGTGACGTCTAGCCATTGGATCCCAACACTCCTGCTTGCAGTAAGGATTGACGTGTACATCCACGTTGAGACAGACTCCTGCCAGCAATTGAGCCCAGGCGTCACCCGCGCGCAACTTTGCCAAGGCCCGCACCATGGACCTATCAAGTATAAACACTCGCCTTGTACCCCCCCTTGACCTGGAGTAATTACCCTCATATTCCATCCGCCGATAAATGCATAACGCTCCGCGCTACTAATATCTCCTGCCGGATCTCTGCTTAAAGTTTAGACCCCAGCATGGCCACTGAGACTGTGCCCGCCATGAACCAACCCATGAGCGACCGTGGCGAGCCGTTTATTCCCGAAAACGAAACCTTCGGCACGCTCGGCATCGCCGACTTACAGCACCACCTTACCCTCCTCCAGTGGTTCAAAGAGCTGGTGCACGAGGATAAGGCGGAAGACAGCAAGTTTCTTCTGCTGGCCGAGCAACGTTACGAAGCGTGGACCGAGGTCCTTGGAAGACTAGCGCATGAACCGACCAAGTTGCCCCTGCCACCTATTGGTAAGTATTTAGGTGGAAATGGGCATCGCTTAAATTGTGTACACCCCTGCGGTGCAACCCCTTTCCCCCAGCGGCTGCAACCCCGCTTGTACTTAGGCCATAAACCATTGTCCCGCTTGCATGCTCCTCTGCACAACCCCCTGCTTTCAGATGTCGTCTACATGTGGCACGCCCACATGCTCTCACCATTCAAGTACTACGAAGACGTTCACTACCTGGGTCAGTATCCGCAAGGAGCTCACAAGATCTCGCTACCCCTCCGGAAGCTACATGATGCCTACAACAATCATCGTGAGGCCGACCCGTCGGACCAAACCGAGTGGGTCCGGCTGACGGGCTTACCTTACAAACTGGACCCGACTATCCATGAGCATTACATGCTGCGGTGTCCCTGGTGCGCCCACTCGAATCCTGTAGCTTGGTGCGGCATTGTAGAGGAACGTACGAAGCGCCGTTCGAAATTCAAGACGGAGTGCGGCCAGTGCCACATTCCCCTCTCTCGGGATACCATAGGTGGCTACCGCTTCTGGTCGGACGTCCACCGACACCTAAATGAGGGTCCCGAATATTATTTAAGGTACCTAAGTGTTGGGCCTACATTACTATTCGCTCGTCAACTGCTGGACATCAGCGCAATGATTTCAGTGCTCCGATCGCCAAGGGGCATACGAAGTCTATTTCGCCGTTCCTAGCACAAGCGGCCATTTTGGCCATGCCTTCCGACGCCAGGCCCGGACCACAACCGTCTAGCCTTGCCATCTAAATCTAAGCTGCACCCTTTCTCGTCATACCCTGTAACCCTCTATTTACCTTTGAAGGAGCACCCTCATCAATCGTGGGTCAGGTATTCCAGATCAGACAATCGCTTCGAAGAATCACACCATCATCTTTGACGGTCTTACCGGCACTCAGGCCCTGGACCGCCGTCAGGACTGGCGGAAGTGTCAATGGAAGGTTATAGACGCCAGTCTGAACGAAGTGCGCAGGCGGACTATTCGTAGGCGGCGCTGGCGGGCGGTGACGCCCAAGTTTCTAGACAACGTAACCGCGGCCTACCGGGAGATGATGGCGCCTTTCTCGTTGGACCTCTGCCTAGCAGTGCTCCGCCAGCGCTCATTCACCGACACAATGTGCCATATACCGTGGAACAACCCCGAGTCCCTTGGAGTGTAGGTTTGCTAGCGATGAGTCCAACTATGTGTGCCTCCGTAGGACTTTCCGTGAGGGAGGGAGAACTTTGAGTCCATAATGCCATACGGTGACACTAATGTATCACCTGCCCACTACCTTTTACGCGAATCGCCTACTATCACTTACCCTGGGCGATTCAGCGCTATCAAACGCTACAAGTGCTTCATGTCGCTCATGTGCAACTTTACCAAGTCAGCCAAAGTGCCCACAATCGACATTGACCTGGTCTGGCACACCCACCAGCTACACCCCGCCTTGTATTACGACTTCTGCCTTCGACAAACGCACCGCTTTATTGACCACGACGACACAATCGGCAAATCACGGCTCGAGGCCCTGTTTCGTGATACGGCGCTCTGCTGGAGCCGCCAGTACCGCCAACCCTACACTATAGATGCGCTAAACGACCAGTACCTATCTAAAACGAGAGTAAGCGTACCGCCCCAGTGCCACTATACCAAATGATTCTGTATTCAGGACAGGATGGTGTGAAGCCAAGTGTGACGAGTGGTTGAACTTGGCTGTGGTCATCCGAAGGCATCCGCTACCCCACGACTAACCTGTGAAGTGCTTATGGCCCCTACACCACTACGGTATTATGAAGATTGCCGTGGGAATCGCCATTCCCATCTATGGGCTCTACATGATTAACAAGGTGTCCAAATTACGACACGCAAGTAACCCCCCGCCTCGGTACACTGCCAAACCACAGCAGGAGGCAGAATCGGAACGCAAACCGGATGCGTCAAGGTAAGTAAATAGGTTCCTATCTGGTGATGTGCAAGCCCCCAATGACACCTCGACATCGTGGGTTAGATTGGCTGACAGTTGCTTCCATTGTTACCTGATAACTTTCCGCAATAATACTTTAGGGACCGACTTTCCAGCTGTACAGCTTCGACACCCATATATTTCCCGGTATGGTTCGACAGCGGATGCGGTTATGGGTACGGTGGGTGGAGTAATTCCGACTGCGCCTGGGGCGCTGCTTGCTCTGGGGGCGCAGGTGGGAGCGGAGCTGGTTGTAGTGCTGGTGCTGGGTGTGGTGGTGGTAGTGGCGGTGGATGTGGAAGTGGCGGGAGCGGTGGTGGGTGTGGAGGCGGAGGCGGAGGCTGCGGTGGTGGTGGATCCTGAGAGTAAGGCTTCATAAAACGTATGCCGAGAGCGGATCGCAGTCCGATGGTTTCATGGACACTAATGCAACATGCCACATCATCTATTGACCACGGGTAACTTACCTCATCACAGTATGCTGCCAACTGACTGCCAGTGGCGGGGATATTATACCAAACCTTGTATACTTTTGAACGCATATCAAAATACCATTTATATTCTCGTCTGTTTGCTCTCTCAATTTTAGGGATACGAAGTTTTTACTTTATAAGATTATGGACCAGTAGTACCTATAAGGGCGACTGCATAACATCGATGGGATCTGATGTGCAATTTTGTCAACTGATTACCGAAGTCCATTGTATTAGAAGGTCTAGTTGTAGCTCTCGACATGGAGATAACTTCGTGCATAGACTGTCAACTATAAACTACATGCAATGCAACTTGATGGTCCTTGACCTAATGGCTAATTTACAGCGCAGCAAATCGGTGTAGTAGCCCTAGGATTCCTATTGCCTTCGAATTGAAACAAAACCCTACGTGGGCATCAGAGCACCAGGGATGTCATAATAGGGCACCTTAATAAATCATAAAATTGTGTCAATTATAATTACTTGTGATAATAATAAGTTATGATAAGATATAAATTTATAAATTAGTCTGGATTCTTAGCAAGAAAGTCGGCCAGCGGCCATAATTTATGCCTCTGACTGGCATTATCAAAAGCCTAATTGCTAATACAAACCAGTTGCCGGTATCCAAAATCTGACGTGCAACAAGGCCCAGAAAGCCACCGCGACGCCAAACAGGAACAAGCACCGCCCTCTTAACACTTATGGTTGGCCAGGGCAATAATGCCAAGAACTCTTTATAACTAACTACCAAGACCCAATCAAGACCCAACTTCCCACACATTTCTCGGCTATAAAAGCCCAAAAAACCTAACTAGTAATATCTTTACCTTAACCTTTTCTCTCTCTTGCACATCTCGCAATCAACCACCCCATTGGGGTCTGACCTACCCCAATCCCGAGGACCAAAATAGCTAAAACTCTTCGAGCCGCCATTTAATCGAGCTTTACCATCATACCAATAATAGAATGGAGGCAATATGGTTGTGTTTCGCACACAACCAATAAAGGCTACTATCAAACAATACTAGTACTAAACCTGGATGGTAAAATACGAGGTCGGCTTACATTTCTTTGACTTCCAGAGGTGTGCTAATGGACCGAAGGAATTTACCGAATAGACCTT
>JANBPT010000914.1:0-19283 GCA_027575765.1 Tieghemiomyces parasiticus
GCGCTGGAGTTCACTCAGTCGGTCCACGACTTGTTGGTAAGTGTGGCGGGCCATGGCCTCAGAGATGCGTGGTTAGCAAAGAAAGGGAGGTAGATGGGGAGGGAGGGGCTACGAGCAACTTAAAGTTTAATACGAGAGATGAGGGTCACAAGCACATAGTATAGATGCAGAGTCTAACTAAGAGGCGGAGAGTGGTAGAGGGTATTCTCAGTGTACTTTGGAATAGCGACGGGGCTCATTGACCAAAGTGGCGGAATGTGGGGAAAGGACCAGTCCATCGGCGGTTTGGCTTCTATGTGGGCAAGAGGGCCCACCGTGGGCTAAAATGTTGAGATACACCATGCTGTTGGTTGAACGTGTGAGCCCTATCATCAGATCAGATTAGGTTCAAGAATTGAGTGAGCCGTATGTAATAGTAGAATGTTTACCAATTCTAAAAAAATACTGCTGTACCGGCTATTCCCAAGTGGTCTCCCAACTTGGTACCTAATCGGATGAAAGGTACTTAACTTTGCAGATCTAACGCGATGCGGTGCTTGCAACTTCATATGGCCACCAAATGTGCCACATGGCGGGCTTTCTGTGGCAAACTGGAGACCAGCTTCCCCTTAGCCATTGCTACTGTCAGCCGTCTCAACTGCCACCATCATCTCCAAGCCTCCTTTGCACACCCAGAGGGCCCATGCAGGGCCACAGAGACCATGGCTGCCCACCTCCCCTCCACTTTTGATGGGAAGTGGCTCCCACAGAATCACCCACGCCTCTCTCCCCCCGGCCACCCCCTTCCCAGTGCCACCAACTCTATACTTCCCAAGTACAGTGGAGGAGGCTATCCTCCACCTATTGCAAGTTAAAGCCCTAGCCTGGACCACTCAAAGCCAAAATGTTCCGCCCTATCTGCCAGGCATTGGCACCAATACTCTCCATGCTCTTCAGCCTATCCTTACAATGATCATCCACTTCCCCCTTGTGGCACTTGGCCCAGGTCTTCCCCAGCTTCACGAAGGGGGTCCAGTTGGACCTAGCACACTACTGCCCAATCTCCTTGACTTCCCACCTCGAGAAACTATATAAGTACCTCCTGGCTCCAATGCTACACAACTCCATATGCCCCTCATTGACCCCACACAGGGCAGGTTCCAACCCCAATAAAAAACGGAGAGCAAGTTCATCAAGGCAGACTTGGAGGTTCATATAGTAAGTTTTGGTTGTGAGGGTTCATGGCTTTGGAAGTGGCTCGGGAAGGCAAAGGTTTTTACGTGTTTGCCCATTCGTAGTATGAGTTTGAAAGGTGATGCACAGATGACTCCTTCAGTACAGGCAGCTGGTTGCAGGGTGGTGTGTTGGTGTTGGAGATACTTTAGGCAGTCTTGGCATGTATTAGTCCTAGTGTGGTTTACTGGCACCACAAGGCTACTACAATCTTAAGTCCCCTTTCCACGGCCTAGCACCACAAAAATAGTCGGGCACAACAGGCCATGAGGGGTTTTAAACGACCTTAATGCTCTAAAATTTTGAACAAGAATAGCTTGAAAACTACGACATATACTCAGCTGCAACCTATCCTACTGTTATCTGTGCTTCAAGGGCTATCGAATGGTGTAAATCTTGATCAAAAAGGAGTGGACTAAATACCTGGGACTCCCTGGTGAGTCGATCCCCTTGGCTTGACTACCCCTCCGCAACGCCTGGTGCTAGAAATCAAAGCTCTGCTGCCGCTGGAGCCTAAGGCTCGACAGTCGGAAAGGGGAGGCGGCCCCTAGCTGACAGAGGCACCTGACAAAGCCTATGACGAACCACTTTCACTCTAACCCAGCCGATTGAGTAGGCTTTGGCATCCTGGTCCCTACACTCTATATTGCAGGCCATTTTTACTTTGGCAACACACGCTACGACAAAGCGAAAAAAACCAACCAACAGGCAATCAACCGAGTGGGGCTGCAAGCGAGTGGGCCGTATATCAATCCGATATTGAAGTATAGTGTCCATTGTAGACAAACATTACGGGTTTGGCGGGACGTACAGCTTTAAAAAATTCCTGGGGCTTGGCCCCAACCTCCCCAGGTGGCTAGCTGAAGACTGAAGTACTAGGCGTAGGCTCGGTGACGGTGTAGTGCATGCCTCGGGGATTCACGCGCTGGGAACCTTCCGGGGCTGGCTTTTAAGCTACTGGTTACATGTGGGAGAGATTTCCAGTGTCGTCGTTTTTCGGCAATCACAGTACTTACCTTTCGGAGGTGCGAAGTAGACCGGCCGTTACAAACAAATTCCAGCAGGAGGTCCGGCCATGCAAAAGGGTTTGAGAGAGGACCTTTAGAGGGTGGGTTTTATGTGTTTTGGCTTTTCTGGGAGGAGGCTGATGGGAGGAAAGGTATCCGTCCGATAGCTCGTGAGCAGGCTGGTTAGCAATATAAAAGCCCAGGCTGGCCTCTTCACCTCTTCATCATATCATCCGCGGATATACATTTATCAGTTTTCTATTCGATCCTTGATTTCCTACTTCGCACCACCGCTCCCGCCTTCTACCTCCATCCTCTACCCGTATTTACGAAGCCGCCTCTACCCGCTTTCCATCATGGAGAAAACGTATGGTAATATCAAGCAGGGGGCGCATGTCCAATACCGTGCCACGCGCGCGGCCAATGCTCCGATTATGTTGGGTCAATACGTTAAGCCACTCAATTCCGATACAACTCCCGACCGCGTGGTAGTTAGAAGTGCGCAGGGAGATACCGTCATTGCCAGAGAACAGATTGTTGACGTGCGCCCGTCCTAAACGACCGGTCTGGCGCTGTTGTCATTGCTCTTGGCTCACCGACCTATTTCGCACTTCACCCTTTGCAACGACCTTGCATTGCTATATGGTGCACCAGCTTTAACTGCACTATAAATAAAAGACCATGGGCAGCCTCAGATTTTCTTGTCATCGTCGCTGATATTGGCGCCTTTCAGTGGTTGTAAAATTACTCTTCAGGTCCTAGTTTGACCCTGGTCGTTAGCTGTGAAGCTGGTAGGCGGAAAGGCCACACGGGGCTGGTAGTGGAGGTGGGTGGCTGTACGGTCCAACGCTGGTAGGTAAACGGGGGTAGGGTGAGGGTGGGAGGAAATCTATCAACTGAACCCTTACGTTGGCCCAACACCTCTCGCCTTCCCTCATTATGTGGACAAGGAGAAGGGGAAGGGAGAGTGTGGTTGGGCTTCTTTGTGTCACAATCACCTCGGCCCCATCGTACGATACACCGTCGTGGCGACACACAGCTAGAAATGGAGAGGTGAGGGAGGGGGCGAGAGTAGTCGGCGGTGCGACGTGACCCATCCATGAGTGGGCCACCACCGCCCTTCGGCCTGCGCCTGTACAATTTCGCGTCCTTACCTATGTGATAGAGCTGTCGCTTGGGCCGCCCGAGACCACGTAATCAAAGAAGTCGACGGGCCTCTAGATTCTTTGTTTTTTTCTTACCTTCCTCCTTTGGTCACACAAGTTCCCTTCGGTCTTTGTTGCGGCGGCTTCAGAGTACACTAAACATAGCCTCCTCTCCCTCACCTTAGCCGCCTCCCGTTTTCATTTCTTTTTCTCCCCTAGCCGCCCGTGTGGTGTGTGCTCACCCTTGGGAGTTTCGGTTTCCAGTACCTGTTGGCGCCATGCTCTGTGTGCCGCTATATAACCCGCTAAGGGGAAGACTCGGCTAGCAGCGCGGCACTATCGAGACTCTCTCTCAGCCAACTTATTCTACGCTTCGCCCCGAATGATCTTGACTAATATTTAATCATAGCGTCGACTGGTGGTTTTAAACAGTGCCCCACTTAATTAACCCACTTCATCCCAGGCCCGAGCACCATTCATCATGCACCTTGTCCAAGTGACAATCCTATTCGTAAGTTTAGCCGGACCCCAACATGATAAGTTTGAACGTGAAAGTTACCACACTTCCACTTCGCTCCCTTGCTTACTGTATGATTATCGTATAAATGTCCCTTTTGCACTGCCTCCCTCCCCCTAAACGCTAGGCAGCACTTCAATATGCTTCGGCAGGTGAAGCGATGGCCGCTCCTACTAAGCCGCGTGGGGTTCGCTTGGTCAAACGCATGTACCGTCCTTATCAGGAGGATTTCGACCAGCCAGGGGTACCCCACTCGAGCCTTCCTCTTCATGGACCAGGGCCCCACCCTCAAGCCTGCTCGTTTGTCGTCCCACCGCCACATCAAACGCAAACCGACCGCCCCATATACCCAGGTAGCCTGACGCCACACCCGCTGTTAGGTTCCGACCGATCTCTCCGAATGACGCACTCGTCGCCTGCAGATCACAGCACGCTGTACGGGATGCCCCTTAACCATCCAGTACAATCAACTGGGCCCCACGTTTACCAGCGCAGAGCGACCCGAGCTTCTTATATGTATCAGAGTAACGGCGAGATGTACCATACGGATGTGGGTCAAGGCCGCTACACGCCGCAGTCGAATCGGCGCGATACCTACAATTATCAGAACAGAGGTCACGGACGTAGGTACCCGGAAGAAGATGAGGACTATTATGTACGTGGTTCCGAATCCAGCGGTGACGAGCACGACTATGATGAATATGATAGCGAGTTCATCTACAGCAGACGCATGTCCAACGGGTGCCACTGGCAGCAGCAGCCCCCGGAGTTCCAAGCTAACTGGCCACTAGCTCGACAGTATCGTGGGCACAGTCAGTACAATGCAGCCCAGCAACAAAACGCTGTCAATTATATACCGGTCCCTTACAGCCATGGCCAACAGACTTATCACCCCCAAGCTCCCAGGTTGCACACAAGCTACGACCGCCAGGCCAGGGCCTTCAGGGTTCCCGGCCGTGACGGCGTCATTCCCACCTTCGATCAGCACCAGCGCCGCCGACGTCGCAGCGATGATCGAGTGCACTACAGGGACCACAGGGCCGGGGTCTCTATGCCCGCGGTGCAACCAGAGATCGAGGATACTGACGCGGCTAACGGCGAAAATGAACTAGCGACTAGTATGGCTGAAATAACCATAAATGCCGAGGAGAACCACCCTAGAGGGGAGGCACAATTGTACTACCAAGCAACCTCGGACGACCAGGGCAAAGTACCACAGAACCCCATAGCCAGCACCAACTCACTCACCAACCCGTCAAAGCTCCGGAATGGGCGCAAAGTCCCGCCCTCGAACTCGGACTCCAATGTCCCGAATACCACCAGTGCGCAGGAACCAGTGAGCAACCAAGATCCCCCCTCCCATGACTCTCCCGGCTATCACTACCAGGCGCCATTCGCCGTATATACCCAGGAAACTCCGGCCGACAACACCGTGCAGATACGTCTTATCCCGCAGCAGGAATCCCGGCCTAAGGTGATAACGCGCCTATCTTCGGGAATCAAGCGGTCGTTTAGTGCCCCCAACTTTATTCCATTTCGACGGAATACCGTATCAAATATTCGACTCTCGAATCGGGACCGGGCCCCGGGTCCGTAAGATAAAGGTGAGGTGCCCATTGGAGCAGTCGGAGCGTGCGAGGAAACGATCCAAGAGAAGTAACCAGCCGGACGGGAGGTCTCCTAGCTGTTCGATTTTCAGATGGCACCGCCTTTATTTTTACTTTTATAGGGGCTGACGGACTCTTTTCTTCCCTTATCTTAAACCCTGTAGCCTCGGATTTTCCAGGGTTTAAACCATGTAGAAGAACGCATTAGAATATATATATATAGTTTCACGTTAGGCAGCGGTACGGCTAGCTGCATCATGGTTGATCTCCAGTCACCTTTTGCAATTGACGCGGAGTGACAATGGGAAAAATCAGTTTTAGGGTGACAAGCGGCATTGGCAGTCACGATCTATATATTTTGGCTTTACCACCATGCTAATGTGGGGACTAGGCGTGTTCAGGCCCTGTATAAACGACGAGAGGGACTTTATCACATATCGCGTAACCCAGAGCTGCGACCTTTTGCTTCTGTCCTCGTCGGGTTCACCATGGTTATCTAGTTTCCAGGGACGATTTATACTGGTCGGTCACTCTATTATGCACCATGGGCCGTACAACAGTGGGAGCACGGTCAGTAAATTAGGGTGCCTTGGTGGTAGCAGAGCCTGATACGATAGCCAACTCACTGTGGATGACTCGGGCGTTTGGACCCTGGACACAGCGATACCAACTAGGGAGCTATCAACCATACTGGGGAAACATGAGTCAAGGCCTAAGGCCTGGGCACAATGACTATGTAAATTGGAATGTGCTGCTGCGATGATCGGTCGAATCGTAAAATCTAAAAATGCACAATCATCCACCGTACCAGTAACAGCATGTAATTATATTGAGGAACTCCAAGGCGAGGCCCTTTCCTTCGTGCGGCTATATAATATTTTTTGTATAATCGGTAAGGGGCGGATATGTAGGGTTTCATTGGACCTGATTTTATACAGGAGCGGGGAGGGAGGGTAAAGATTTATTGCCCTGGAGTAGACCCCCGATGGCATGGGAGGGTGGCGGCGGCTAGTAAAACAGATGCCCATGGACGAGTTCGGGGGAAGGGTCACAGGGACATGGTCCTGAACCGCAGGCCCGAGGTCGGCCTTAGGAAAAAATGACAATCAGGGCAGGGATGACACCATGTCCTGATTTATTTCTGGGAGGCCTTGAGCACCTTCTTCACAATCTTCTGCTCCTCAATGAGGAAAGCGCGAACGATACGGGTGCGCACGCAGCCGAAGCAGCGGCTACCACCGTAGGCACGGGCGACGGTACGGCGAGCCTTGGCGATGCGCGAGTACTCTACCGGGCGCAGGGCAGGGATGCCGTTCAGCTTATCGCCGCAGTCACCGCACTTGGGACCCTTAGCCTGCTTCTTGATGTGCTGCATCACCAGGCGGTTGCCCGGAGTCCGAACCAGCTTAGTGCGGTTGGACTTGGTGTTGTAAGTGTGCTTACGGCGGTAAGTGACGCGGTTGTTGGACGGCATTTTGATATTTGCGCTGCGGTTGCGACCGTTTCTAGAGATTGGGGTGAATCGTGGCCAGAGTGGAGAGAAATGCGATCAGGGTGAGTTAGAATGTTCGCTACTCGATTTAATTGCTCTACAATTGACCAATTAAAAGCCTGACGAGATTCATCTCACGGCAGAGATCCTCTCACTTCGCAGAAGCATCAGTTGCCTATACCGTCTCAGTTCCCCCATGACACCCGAGATTCCGTCGCTGAGTGCGTTCAGCAGACCTAAATCGTCCCGAAACAGATGGATAAGTCGTTCTGCAACCATACACACGCCGCCGAAACTGATCCCGCGCATTGGAGCCGTGGTAAGGGGTTACACACTCCTTTGAAGGACCATAGTTCCACCGTGGTGTTGGATCCATCCATCCATCCGTCCGGGCGTTAGGTCTCGGCACCTTAGTTTGTGGCTACATCAACGAAGGTTCGTAAGGGGGGGGAAGGCGACAGTGAGCATCTGTGGGCGTAATTGAAAGTCGTCACGTACCGAGGGACCGACAAAGGGGTATATCGAAATTTAGGAGGGCAAAGAGGAGGATTGTTTGGCGTTGTCCAAGGCGTCTAGGGACTTATACAGACTATACGCCCTTTTTCGTGGTGTTGCTCAGCTACACCTATGGACGAGTGGAATGCCAATTATTGGTACACGATTGGTCTAGGAATACTATCGATATTAGGGCAGGAAGGCCATCGTTCGTGATAAATAGTCACGTGAAATCACCTGTGATTCCAGGCCCGCCTATTTCCCTCCTACCCCTCTCCCTCATGATGTCCGCTGTAAGCCCTTCACGCCACGAGGGGCTTCGACCCCCCATCACTGGAATTCGTTAGGGCCCGTGGCGTCTTGCGATGTCATCCAGCCCACACAAGCAGTTCGCTAAGCCCGCGGGCATCCCCACTTAGTCAACCCCTCAGCCACTCACCTTTTCGTTGCTTATTAGACGGGCACTAAATGCCATCCCCCCCGCTTCGTCTTCCGTTATAGCCATGACCGCCAACCTCCCAGCCAATGTGCAACCCTACCTCGATGCTCTTGCCCAAGCCGCGGACGCCGACCACGCCAGCAGTATCGTCGACGAGACCACTGCGGCCCGCGGGGTGTTCGCCTTCACCGAACTCCTACAGAGCCTCGCCGTCCAGCAGGTAGGGCTGGTCACTGCAATATTGTGGCTGGGGAGCGCCCTCCTCCCACCCCCTTTTTTTGCCAACGCGGGCCACACACATGCTATCCAGCACGTACCGTGCGGAGAAGGCTAACGGCAATGTTGTCGATCTCGGTCAACTATTGAACCCGCCCTTACCCTTTAGCTGAAAGACACGGCGGCCTACTCCCTGATCGAGTTGTTCGCCTTCGGAAATTGGCGTCAGTGGCACGGTAAGCTGCTATCCAATTAGCAATGGTAGAGGAATTGCCGGTAGCACCTAGCTGTTAGAGCCCCCCCCCTTTGCATCTCGCATCGATACCGAGTTACCAACCGTATCCCAATGTTTACCATACGTTACAAATCCTGGATCCTCCACTATACAGACAACCACCGGAAGACCATTCCGCTCAACGCCGCTCAGGAACTGAAGCTTCGGCAGCTCAGCTTGCTCTCGCTAGCCAATCGCAGCAAGGTAAGCGGCCTTTTTCGAAGGCATACTAATTAGCGCAGTACCCACTAGCCCAGTATCACACTTGTTTCTTGCTGATTTAATCTCATCTCCTCAATCCCAGCGTAATTTATTTAATCCATACTCCCAACCAGATCCTAACCTACGCCAGTATGCAGCGTGAATTGGGGTTGGAGAGCACTGCTGAGTTGGAAGGCGTTATTATAGACGCGCTCTACCAAGAGATCATCCAGGGAAAACTCAGCCAGGCCCGTCAGGAGCTGGCGCTGGAGTCCGCCGTCGGCCGGGACGTTGATCTGACTCGGGACCTGCCGAGCCTCGACGTGACGGTGACCGCCATGTAAGTTAAGCAAGAGAAAGAGAGGGTGGATGATTATTAGGGACACGTTAGTTGACGGCGGGGGTCAAATAGGTCAGTCTTGGGAGCCCGAGTGACCTTTTCCGGGTGTATAACTCGCTAACAGTTACTTCGTTTGGCAATACGTGCCGGTTTACCGACCCAGGATCGACAATACTGACCGCCTCATAGCGGCCCTTGACCAGAGCATCGAGGGAGCGGCGTCCTGGATCCACGAGCCGGATAGTCATGGATACCCCGCGGATGCCGAGCAGCTCTCACTGCAAGCCCTGAACCACCTGAGCGCCCAGATCCGCCAGCCATGAGAAAGCCTTATCCTCGGCTTTTCATTATCTAATACGGGGCTCATACAGTTGACCATCTCGGCTTGTAATACGATATACGTCAATCTTTACTAAATTCTTTCGCGCGCGGGCCAGCTTAACTTGTCCCACACACACCTAATCATCATGGCAATACATCTATATCGGCCTGAATGTCGAGGAAAATCAAGGTGGACTACATTGACATTGTAATTATGGAATCATTACAAACTAACATGACAGTTGACAGCGTAGTCAGGAATACGGCTTACATAACAGAAAGGACACATACTACTATTTTTTTTAAAAAAAAGCATGATCACCACCACCACCACCCCAGCTTCAAGCCGCGCTCCGCGATGTCTTGCGGGAAGTTCGCCCCGTCCCACTTGACTTCGCGGCCGCCTTGGATTTACTCTCCTTCTTGTCACGGGTCTGAGTGTAAGAAGCCAACGCCGCCCGATCAGCGGCCCGCGCCCCACCCGACGAGGCCCGTTTACCACCTCCAGTGCCCTTAGACACCGTCGAAGTGACCGACGAAGTGGTGGAAGCGTTGGATCGTACACTGGTCGTTCGACTGGCCTTGGCAGCCGATCCCGTCACGACGGGCAGACTGTTATCTGCTTCGGCCGCTGACGACGCGGGAGGTGCCTGGTTTTCCTTGGTTGTGGCACGCTCGGTCGCCGTACCGCGCCGCCGCCGCTTCGCAGGTTTACCGGGTGTAAGATGATGACCGTTCTGGGGCCCATCATCCCCAACATCCTCGTCCGCCGCCTTTGACCGAGCCTTGCTCGCTGCGGCCGCGGCGCGGGATTTGGCTGTTTGGCGACCCGCGCCGCGCCGTCCTGCCGCACCGGTAGCAGCGCCTGATTTGCCGGCCGTTGCCTGTAGAGCCGAGATTTTTTTCACGCCACTCGCCTTGGCAGTCGGTGGTCGGCGAAGCGGGGTGTTGCCGGTCGCATCCGCAGCGGCCTGGGCGGCACGCAGGTGTAGTTGCCTGATGAGATTGGGCGATTTGAGCAACTTTGGGGAGAAGATTGGGGTGGAGGGCGGTCGGATAGTCGTCCCGGGTGTCTTGGTGCGCGGGGTGTGGGCAACTGGTAGGCGCGTGGGCGTGCCTCCGTGGCGAGCGGTCGCCGCTGTAACCTTGCCAAGTCCCGCCGGACGCCCCGTGGTCGTAACGGGACGTGCCGAGGTATTAGCCGGTACCCGGTCACCGGGCTTCTTCGCAGGTGCCACGGATGATGTCGGCAGGGTTGCTGCT
Source organism: Tieghemiomyces parasiticus (assembly GCA_027575765.1). Lineage (NCBI taxonomy): Eukaryota > Fungi > Kickxellomycota > Dimargaritomycetes > Dimargaritales > Dimargaritaceae > Tieghemiomyces > Tieghemiomyces parasiticus. The sequence goes on from JANBPT010000914.1 coordinate 10,530, forward strand.
GCCGGACGGCGACGAGACCCCGCGGCCGGAGGCGGTTGGAACTCACCGTATTTCCGCTTGCGGATAAGTTCGGGAGTAACAGGTAACTTAAAGCGTTGGATGCGGCGAGCAGCCTCCTGATGCATGTACTCGTTGACGGAGCCGCGGTAGGTCAGACAAAACTCCCGCATAGTGAGCGCCCGGACATCCTTGGGGAATACGCTGAGGTCCAGCTCGCAGCGTAATTTGAGTGACTCACGGAGCCACTGGTCGTTGGAGCGGAGCCGCTGGGCGCGGTCGTTGACTAGTAGGTGAGGGAGGCAGTAACACGGGTAGGACAGGGAGAAGTTAGCGGTGGGGTCTAGGTATGTCCAGCACCAGCCTTCCGCCTCGCTAGATCAGACAGTTTTGATTATAAACGTTGGGGCACACTTACCTTCGAATTCTAAGTTCTCTAACATTGCCCGCTTCTCCGCGTCGGTTAACTTCTTAGGTGCCTGTCTCGACTCGTTCATGCTAACCATACTGCGGTTAAACGTCGACGTGGTCGACTCTGACGGCTTAAACAGCGATGTCGATTGCTGTTGCTGACCTTGATCCTCACTCGGTCGGGCCCCGAAAGTCGCCATACCACCGGACAGCGGCGCTGTAGCCACCGCGGTGGGCGAAAGGAAGGCTGTTCCGGTATTGAGAATTGAATGGGGGCCATTGTCCGCATAGGATAATTCGGCAGCATCCATACGCACGTCAGCGTCGGGGTCAGCACCGACGGTGGAAGGGTAGTTGGACGGAAGGGGCCGCGGGTGGGACCGGGCGGTGCGAACAGCGAGGGTACGGTCATTGTCGTCTGAGGTTTGAGTGGTAGAGCTGGACCCGGCATGCTGAGCGGAGGCCGGTCGGGCAGGGGGTGGTAGAGAACCGCGATCGGAGGAGGTGGAAGCGGCCGAATCAACGTCGGTGTCGCTGCCGACGGAGTGAAGAACCCGTCTGTTGCGCATCGTCGGAGTTATGGAATGACAGAACAGGTTAGCAACGTAGGAAGTGCGATGAAAAGAGACTATGGCGAACTAGTCCGGGAAACAAAGGTTGTTATGAGAAGGTGCGTCGGGGATGAGAGGGCATTAAGAATCCATAACACAATCGTGCCCGGTGAGGTTGTGGGCAAAAGTAGCTAGCGCCAAAACACGGACAAAATATCGTTAGGCGCCGAGGTTGGAATCCGAGGTATTGGAGTTCGGATATGGTGCGGATACATTCAGAATGGGCAGTGATAGGAGATTGACCTCAATGGAAATGCCAAAGTTAACCATCGGTCACGGTCTTTTGTGTGTGTATGTGTGTGTTTGTGGCCAACCCTACTATCGATGGGCCGCGTGCGGGGGAGGAACGTAAACAAACCTGCCTGTTCGCTACTGGCGCGGGCCTTTTCTCATCAGTGTGGACCAACTGTTTCTGCACCCAGTGATTTCCCAGCACCTGATGCGATTTACTTTCGGCTACCGCCACTTTCTTGGTATCGATTTAGGGACTGGTGGATTGTGTATTTGACGAACTGCCCCCACCTGGTCCCAATTCTTTCTTTTTTTGAAATGGTGGTGGTAGCCATCAGCTTTTGAAGTGGGGGATAAATGCTATTTATAAATGGGCTAAAATGTCCGTGGTGGTTTGTGAGAGAACAATATCAAAAGTATGGATTATCAGTCAAGAAAAGAGAAGCAGGGAGAACGTCATGATTGAAACAATCTCGACAACTATGCTAACCTAGCCGTCGTCATCGTCATCTTCGCCGTCACTTGCGGAGCCCACATCAGCTGCTGCACCACTACTCCCCTCCGGTGATAGCCCCATCGTCCTGGCCTCTTCCTCCTCCTCATCGTCTTCGGGGAGTCCCAGTTGTACCCGCAACCGCCTCAATTCCCCACGGTCGCGCTGGTGCTGGGCCTCGAGGGCAACGATATAATCTGCGGCCTTATTAAGGATGTACACCTTGCTAATCAATTTTTCGTCGAGGTGCGGCACACGGGACTTGAGGTTATCAAAACACATCTTGAGCGAATCACGGCGTTTCTGCTCAGCAGCCTTGTGGCTCGAACGCCGTTGTTCGAGGCCGAGGTGGAGGTGGCGGTTATAGGTGAGGCCTAGGAGCTGGGAGTCACCGGACATCATGTTCTGGTAATTGCTGCGTTCGGCGAGACGTTGCGCAATCTGGTTGGCCGACAGGCCAGGGAAGGCACTGCCACCGCCGGTGCCGTTTGGGCCGTGCACGGGCTTGGGAAGAGGCGATATCGGAATCCGAGGGCCGCGGTTTGCGCCGGTCTTCGCCGGGGACGGACCGAGGCCCCGCGGAGTGAGCGGTACAGGGGCGGTGCGGCCCCCATTTCCGCCACTACCCTGGGCGGAGAGGGCCGGCGAGGGGTCGGGACGCAGTGCGGCCGGGGAGGCTGGTGGCAGACCACCTACCGAGGCAGATGAAACTACAAACGAGGGGGGAACTGTTGCAGCCGACTTAGAGGCCGTTTGGTCCCGGATTGGGGCGAGGGCCAGGAGATTCGCGCTCGTAGAGGTGGTAGTCGGCTGACAGCGCGCCTTAGCCACGGTGGACCTGGAAGCGACTCGAATCCGCCGACTTTTCTTTTCAGTCGGCCAGGGGCTGTTCCCGGCCGTCTGGTTCGGCGGAGCAGGGCATTCTCTACCAGCGGCTGCTTGTCCTGGCCTGGTAGTCGCGCTGAGCGGGGAGGATGGCTCGGCGGCGGGCGGGGACAGACTTGACTCTGGGGTACTAGGCGAGTCGGAGTGCGGTAGCTGGATCTGCATGAGCGAGGCCGGGGTGGCCGGAGTAATGCTGGCGGTGGCAGTAGCGTCAACAGTTTTCCCAGCGATAAATTTCGCGGTCGACGGCAGCGGCAGGGGGGGAATCTGGGCCGGTTCCGGTAAAGGGGCTGGCAGGGTGCTCGCGTCGGCCGTCTGGCGAGAGTTGCCCGAACCTCGTGCCCCGTGTTGCGGATTGCGGGACGGCGCAGAGTCCACGCTGGGCGGGCCCATGGCCGATGGGAAAGGTGCCGGTGGAGTCGAGGCTGACTGGTTGAACAGCAGCGAACCAATATCGGTCGGGTTCTGGGCCGGTGTAGCCGAGAGGCTGGGGCTACCGAGCGAGAAATCCATGGCCTGGACCCCGGGCATGGGCTGGAACGCTGGGCTCACATTATCCGACATAAGCATGGCCGGGGAGCACAGGAGGCCGGGGCTGGTCAGGGTGAGATTGGCCAGCGCCTGGGCCTGGGCTTCATTCTGCTGCCATGGGCTCCACTGACCGGGATCGAACAGAAACGGCGAGTGCAAGAGTGCGCTACCCAGATCACCGGGGCGTACAAGTGGGGAGCTTTGCAGGTACGAAGGGTGAGTATCCAGCCCCGGTACGAAACGTGGTGTATTATGTAGTGAAGATGCCTGGGAGGAGGTCCCGGGGTGCACGCGGGAACGGGGACCGCCGGAGGCTCGTCCGGAGGAACGGGTAGAAGTTCCCCGATGGTCAGCCGGAGTCGAAGCGGTCATCATTGGTGTCTTGAAAGAGATTGGGCGCTTCGACGGGGACATGGTGTACTCGGCAGCACCGGTCTGGGCGGGCGAGCGGAGAGTTTCGAGCGTCGCATCAGCCTCGGGCCGCTGGCGTTTCCTCGCTGAAGACGAGGTCGATACCAACGGGGCAGTCTTTGCCGACCTGGGCATAGGGATGGCGGCCTCCGGGAGCAGCGTAGGGGACATGGCTGGCGGCCCGGATGTGCTCAAGTGGGCGGGGAAATTTGAGTCAAACCCACCAGGGGTATCGGGCGGCCCATTGGTAGGACACGGCGGGAGCGCGATGGTCGGATAGAGTCCCGTACTAAGTGGGGTGAGCGGCAGGCCCGTCTGGGACTGGATCATGCCCTGGAGCTGGCGAAGCAGAGGGTAGTTACCTGTGGTCTGGGCCTTATGGAGGACGGCTTGGAGCTGTTCGAGCAGCTGGGTGGTCGGCGGACTCAGCGGGCGCTCCTTTCCGGCTTGTGGGTGGGGTGCTGCCGTCCTCGCCGGGGCCTGGGGTGGGCCTGGTGCGGGATTCGGGGTCAGTTGGGAGAGGTCGAACGGGAGCTGCCCACCGCTATTGCGTAGCAGGTCGTTCAGGTCGAAATTGAGGTCCTCTAATGACAGCCCGTTGAACATGGCGTTGTCGTGAGAAGGATTCATGGCTGGAGGAAGGGGTGGGCTGGTTCACACCGCCACGGAGAAACGAGGAAAACGGGACAATGAAACTTCTGGTTGGGCCCCGGGGGGTGAAAGAAATGTGGAGGGACTCGGTCACCCGTGTCCGGACGGAGGGAAATTTGCCAAAGGGGGGTTGGGGAGAAAAGTAAGAAATTTATTTAATGGAGGGTGGGGCCACACATTTACCTTAGTGATGGGGTAGGTGGTACTGGAGGGTGAGACAATGAAGGCCTACGCAGGCCGTCCCGTGAGAGGTTGCCGCCTGTCAATGGTGCGACCAGTCAGAGCGGATGAAGGATAGCCGGTGTCGGCCTGTTTGGTGGTCGCCAGGACCGGGCCACTTCAGAGCGTACGAGAGGGGGGACGGGATGTACCCCCAGGGTCGGGTTGTAGGTCGTCCACGATTTTAGCGCACGGAATAGCAGGAACCTTGGTGACCGGTGAGCTGTAGAGGGTGTGGGGAAGAGTCAGAGTGTCAAGGGACACTGTGGGTTGCTGGGGAGGGGCACGTGTCCAGGGTGGCCAGTGCATTAACAAAGACGCTGGCAGCAGGTGGCGACAGAGGTAGCGTCGGGGCCTGACAGGACTGGCCTTTTCCTTGAGAAATGGTAGTTTGGAGGCCTAACGCGTATGGGGGCCGTTGCTAGTTTAGGCATTTAAAGTAGGGTTACTGGGAATGATTGAGAATCGCCCTATGATTACCGCAAAAGTAGGCCCATGCTGACGAGAGGGGCCGAGTTTAAAGGATGGAAGGTTGTGCTGACTACAGTTCGTACAGCCAAACGGAGCGGATGACCTTATGGGAATCAGCACGGAAAAATATGGTACACGTCTCAATCAAACCGTCGTTGTAGCTTGACGCTGACTTCCAGAGTACATGGAAGGGTCAAGTAAAGGTGTACTACCCCCCTTTCTGTTGTGGTGACCCCCGAGACAAGCGTGGCAGCGGCCTAGGCAGGCCCATTGGCTGGCCGACGCCCTACAGGCCATCACCCCAACTGCCTCTGTGTTTACACGCCATTGAAAAACTTACCCGCTGCGCCCACCGGCTTTGGAATCCATTGATAACTTTCAACCCCCACCCTCGCCCACTATTCCCATTTCCCTCCTAAAGTTTCACAGCCAAGCACCCCCTTACGGGAAAGGCGGGGACGATCAGATTCATTGGAAAACGGAACGCCAACAGATACTTCACTTTTAATACATTCGTAAGTCGTGAGCCGATAGCCACAAGGAAAGGTAAAAGTAAACCAAACTGGTGTGGGGAAGTTGCACCCGTTGCTATGGGTAGCGTATCGCCAGCTACTTTCACAAGCCAGTCTGATATCCGCGGGGGGAGGCTGGTAAGCTTCCATAGCAGTGAACCCGACATTACCAAGCCGATACCAGCACACTACCGTTGCGCGGGATGTATGTTTCATGACTTGCTTCTTTAGATCAGCCATACCCTCCCTCCATCTCTCAAATAGTATACCTAATCGACCAATCCGATGGAAGGGGATTATACAGCCAGCCACTCTCCGTTCGGCATGGTGCCTGCCCGTGGGGATAATGTGGAGCTAGGACTCTATTTAGTTATCCCACCACCTATGTTCCCATACCAACGCAGCTCAACCCCTGTGGAGTTGACCCAAACCATTGCGTTCCACTTGGTATCGGTCACAACGATCGATAATAAATGCGGAGCTGTCTACAAGTTTCTACTCTCTAAAAAGCTACGATATCCTTGGCTTTAGGGGGTAGGAAGTCGCGTCAATCCGAAGAAAATTGCCCAATGGCCGAGTGATCTATTTATGACTTGTCCACACTTGGTCGCCACCACGTGGGTAGGGAATGGGACCCTGATTGGCGGATCACGTTTTTTTTTTCTCAATGGTAATCTTCAGTTCACAACTATATTTCTAAATCCTGAATAACGCAAGATTTCCCACTCCGTTTATTAACTGATCCCTTTATGATATGCCAGGGCGGACTCCTAGCCTACGTGAGCAGGTAAGGTTGCCTGACAGTGAAGGATCGTGGGGACATTTTGAACTACCGTTGCGGGTTATTATAATGTATTCTAATTCATTAGGGGTCTATTGAGGACAGGCGGTGGGGTAAGGGTGCTTGTATTTACGAATATTCCATCTCGTTCATAACGACCTCTAGCGCCGTCGTCCCTCAGGACACTCCTACAATATGCCTCAAAAAGTACACCCAAGCGCTGCAAGACAGCCCTTCATACTGCCATTGTCCATTAATGTTCGCTCTTTACTCTCCTTTTTCTCTACTATGCGCCACCATCTGCCTTTACCTCTCGCAATCATGTCCCTCAAAACAACACCTCTCCTTAATGTACTAAGTCCGTCTCGTCAATGACTCGTTAGACTCCCCTCCCTTCAGGTTACCCTATAGCCACTAGAGCCGCTCCTGACTCGGCCACTGGACATATAAATCACCAACAAGCGCCCCTCCCTGGAGAAACAGTCATTCTTATCGTACCTTTTTTCATTATCTTTTTTTACTATTAAACCAATCTACCCTCGACCCTTGCCTTACCACAGTCAGCTTGCCTTTCCATTGAAATAGAATGAGAAGCGCCGATTGTCAAGGGATATCCTTTTCGTGGATGGATGTGCTGTGGTCGAGGTCAATTATCTACATACACATGACGACCAACCAGAAAGTCGTCGTTTACGATCACAACGAGGGCAGTCATCCCGAGAGGAGTCGTAAGAAAATAGAGTAACACGTAAGAGGCTCAGTAGTAATTAAACAACTGAAATTGGCCGAGCTGAATATAAGAGGTGTGTGCCAAGCTACCTAAGATCAAGCTGTCGAGCCGATATGAGTTTTCTCGAACCGGTGAACAGTCGGTAGTACGCTGGCTGCTGACAGACAGGAATTGTAGGCGGCAGTCAACTCAACAGGAAAATTTGTTATGAGGAAGCTGGGAGAAGCTCAGATTGTGACTAACCGGTACTTAGGTAGAGACTTAGCCGGAATGCACAGACGATTAATGGATAGTCGTATTGGCTTAGGCCAGGGTTAAGCCCCAATCGAACGGCATCAACAATTGAGTTGCTATCCTCCGGAGTACAGAAGCTCTCAGTATCGGCTAGTCTCCGCGTTAGGAGAAAGAAGGGTTCGACCAAACCTCGCTTTATTGTCCAAGGTAGATTCTAATCAGAGATCGAGTTTAGTTAACTACCATGTAGGGTCCCTAAACTCAAGATATATTATTTGAAACATTAGGAGCCATTGGTGACCTAGTGTCTAAAGGTCACACGAAGAGGTTAGGACCTCATGGTTGAGTTTACTTGAGTTTCCGTGTGGTAGGCCCCAACGTACTAAAATACTGAACAAGCTCTTTAAGCTTCAAACGGGATTTGGGAATTGTTAAGTAGGAGATATCTGTCGTTTATTGAGTGGCGACCGTTAGGTCATTTTATACTTGAATAATGGCCAGAATAAATCAAGTAACTAGCCAGCCTGGACTAGGGGATCCAGGACGACAGGTCGTGGCGGGACCGGGCGCCGGCATGAATAGAAGGGCGGCTAGTTAGCCGCCAGAGCAAGGGTAGAGAAAGGGAATATCCTAGAAAGATAACAGGCGGCGGCGCCTTGGATGGAGGCGATGTTCAAAGTTCAAGAAGATTGAACACCTATCAAAAAGGATATATGAAAGTAGGCAAAGAAAGGGGAAATAAGAGATATGGGTAAAAGAGTGAAGCCTGAATATTACAGACTACCAAATAGGTAGGCCATCATAGATCGGGATCAAGTTATGGCGTGGGGTGCGCGGAGGCGGAAATGCAGCATTAATCAATGCTTCAATACGATTATCGCTGTGAAGGCATTTCAATCGTCCACATTCCGCTATTGTGATACTCAGCTTCCAAGTACGTTATTCACGTTCTCCCAGGGCAGTACTTGCAAACAGTAGATAAGTACAGGGTTGAAGAAGCGGTGCGTCGTAGATCCTGCAAAATCTATTTCCGACCCCCCAGAAACTTAGTGAACGATAGCTCATGGCTCATCCGTGGCACCTTTAACATGTGCGCTTTTCGATTTACGGTGGGCTAGTATAGCTGAATAGTCGGGGTCCGTCCAATATTGGTGTAAACCGGGATTCCGCAAAGCATTGCTATGCTGCACATAAGCCAGGTATTGCGATAATCTCAAGATACTTGGACTATGTTGTGGCCTTCAACACCTGCTTCGCGAAAGTATACAGACTTCACCCATCTCAAGTGGTATAGCGAATAACCACCTCCTTCTAGACGACGCAGCTGCCCGCCGTAATTCAAGTCCAACATCATCTCGTCTAGATATTGCACTGGCGCTCAGGGTGGACATTTAGGGGCTCGGTTTAGTAATACCATAAAGTGAACACCGAAGCCTCAATTCTGTCAGTCCGATCCAACTTGGCGAGAGATAAGCGTAATTGATTGCTTTTTACACTATTCAGCTGTCAATCTGCCAAGGAGACCTCTCGACCGGCGGCTTCTCAGTTTCACTAACCACCATATCCGACTGTCAATGAATAGGTCA
>JANBPT010000915.1:0-19271 GCA_027575765.1 Tieghemiomyces parasiticus
GTTGAATGGACGATGGGGGTATCCACAACGATGGCATATACTAAAGCAAAATCGCCACCATCCAGTAAATGGCGGCGATCGAGATATGAGTGAGCGGATATACCCGGCATATGATGCTGATGACTATTCTAAACTATCGCGCACCTGATAACACCATTAGCGTTTCATTGCGCAGGAGAGGAGACAACGGGCGAAGCGCCAGAGTCAAGATGTGGCGAGCCGTTCAGCCAGCTTCCCTTTGAGGAGATGATGTGCTACCATGTACTACTCTAGCATAGCCTTTAATGGAAACCGTCCATGGATACACGATAACTCCCTAGAGCTAGCATGAGCTGACACCTTTCACAACGAATGCTGATCGGGCATTGGCAGCCTCCGTTACATTAACGGTTGTTTTTGGTTGGCCTTTCCCATTGCCACTGAGCTCCGTCCATTTAGAGACTACAGATGAAACGCCCCGGTCGTACATGGCTCATTTGGAGCGGGGAGTTCGTCTTATTTACCCCCCTCTCCATCCCTATCGTATCGGATCATTCTTCATCGCTACCGATTACTCGACAAAGCTTTTAGGTGATCGGCTTGTTGTCCGGTGGTATGGCCGCTTTAATTGTTTCCCACTGGAATTGCAGCAGCCCCCCCTCCCGCCTGTATTTCGTACTTGCAAATTTATATAGCCCAGTGTGCTTGGCCGCGAGAGTAGATGTCCATCATCCGCCTGCTTTATCCATATAGCCTAACCTGCACACCTGGTATACCGTTCTAAGCTTTTAACATCGTTGCACTAGCGAAACAATACCGCCTTCCCTTATCGGCTTATCCAGCCCCATCCTCGTACCTTTCGTCATTCGTACCACTCCGTCCGCCTCCCACAATGAAGTTCACCAGTCAATTTATCGTCGCCCTGTTGGCAATCAGCTATGTGGCTGCCCGCCCAACCGTATCTGACGGCGGGTCCAGCTCTACCTCTAAAGACACCGCTTTGCCGTCTAACTCGGCTGGCGAGGGGGTGCTGACAGGGGAAGCACTTGACACGCTTATCCAGGAGGTGGCGGCAAGCTGCCCCGCGTAATTTGACCAGTCAACTACCTTGGCGGAGACGGATGGCGAACGGCCCAAAAAGTATTACGACTAAACCCCCTGTCCCGTAGGAGGTGTCGATTAAAACCGACCTTTAATGCGGGCAGGTATACTGCCTTATGTACAGCAACTTAAAAAGCTGCAAGGACGACTACAAACTTGTCTGCAAGGTGAATGCGAAAATGTATCCCTGGCTGGAACCCTTGATCTTAAGGTTCTGTAATCCACCAACCATATAAGGTCCGGTCTTCCTCGGTAAACCGTTGGATTGAATATTACCTTGGGGGTAAACGGTAACTCCAGTAACTGATGTGGTGGCGTGAATAACTGCCTATTCATATTCCCTTATGCCTACACCGACTAGTGTATAGCTACAGGCGGTCTGGGGGTTCTCTCAAATGCATTGAATTCGTCGGTTAAGTTTGCTCAGTTCCTCCGACAATGCGACACTAGGCCATGACAGCTAGTAACCGTTGAATCCTTGCATTGTATTACGGTGTTAGTTATGGAGGACAGCTGTTTTGAGTATCAACCATTATACAGGGACTGTATCTATCCCCTCTCCACGATCCCCCCTTCGATTTAGGTTCTTGTGGTAGATGTGGAGGCTGAGTTAAAATATACCATCGGCTAGATATAATAAAAATAAAATACCGTGACTAAGGTGACTAATCGAAGGGAGAGGTCATAGACGGAACAAAGGATATAATAGGGGAAATGCAATGGCCTCGAAGGGAAGAAGTGCCGGAGGCCAAAAGAGAGAGACACTTCAAATCCCACTAGGCAAAGCCCACCACTGCCATTCGCCACTTGATGAGCCCAGGTCAACTCCGGGACCTTCACGGTTGACCATCCGATAACCACTCATGGCGCAGGTCTTTCGGCAGAGTCAACCTGTTTTGACCAACTTCGCATGTGAGATGGGGGGGGGGAGGGAGGGGATGAGAGAGCGGCGGTATGGATAGGGAGGAGGAATAGGGACAACTATGGTGGGAGAGGCATACCGTGATATCGAGGTGGGAGGGGGGAGGAGTTTCCACCAATACGTGGTCCCAAGTATTTTTTGACGTGGCCCAAAGAGTCCGTACGACCAAGTCTTCCTCACTCCTATTCGAGATGACGAGGTTGCACGATGAACGTTCCATTTCAACGAAGGGCGAGGACAAAAGACCGCCGTCGCGAGGCACAGGCAGGCGTGAACTTTAACCGAGCCTTCTACCAAAGACCACGCCTCCCTACTAGGGCACTTTTTTTTTATATGCGCTGGCACGTAAGAGTAAACTCACTTACCGGCTTGAGGTCGTAGTCACACAGACCAAGTACGAGCGGCACGAATACCATCCGGTCTCGTCTGGGTTGTTCAGCCTTATTTCCAGCCGACTATGCAAAGGCAACGTAGCTGTTGTTATTTTAGAGCTCCTAGGGGCGATTTCTATATAAACCACCAGGTACACCACCTGTTGATATCCCCCATCCCTCACTTGAACCTTAACTAGTGTTTTTTTGGTAACCTTTCATTCTTCCAACGATCCATTAGTCCCTTTACACGCCTCTCCCCCGATAGACCAACCCCTTACTTCACCTTTCTCTCGTCAACTAAAGCACCCAGCCTGCCACCATGAAGTTCACTTACCCCATCGTCGTTGCCCTGCTGGCTCTAGGCTACGTTTCCGCCCAGTCGGGCTTGTCCAGTGACGGAGCCCCCGGCTCTGTTGCCAACGCACCCCAGAAGGCCTGTATTAGTCACCAGGAGCTGATTAACGAAGCTGATACATTGATTGAGGAGTACGCGCTACTGTCTGACGACGAGAAAACCGAAGCCATGCAGAAGCTCGGGGGGACATGCCCCCCGACCGGTAGCGGTTCGACTGGCGTTTCTATTCCTGAGCGTAGGGCACCCAACGGATGTAGCGTTGGAACGGTTGTGGCGGCAACGGTCCTGACAGGCCTCCAGTGCGCAGTACTGTACTGGCTCTTGAGTTTCCCCGTCGCCAACACCTGTGTCAGGGAGCCGACGTCGGTCGCGTGTAAGATTCAGGAGACCTACTACCCCTGGGTAGCCGACCTAGTGAAGGAGTATTACGCCCGTAATCACTGATATCCATCCTGGGGTGGAATGATTGTCCCATCACGATCCTCTTCTATGATCGGCTGATATCCTTAAAATAAATGCCAACTAGATCATATTTAACATCGCCGATTTCCGCGCTGCCGAGACCACCATAAAATTAGAGTGTGATCCTTCCTGGACACCCGTTGGGCATGATATTATTTACTGGGCGCCAAACAAAGATTATGCAACGGAGCTTAGAGGCCCCAGGACTTGGTGTGGTAGGTAGTGTAACAGAGGCGCACCCCAGGACGCCCCTTTGACCAAGGGAGCCGCCTCTCTTTATGAATCCGTCTTCCCGATAGAATCATTTAACTTCCATCACGGATTATTCCTGCCCTTTGGGAAATAAGAAGGTGGTGGATTTCCAATTTTGGAAGCGAACTCGACTCGTTCTTTGGTCCTCCTCCTCTTCAGGGAGAAATGGCCCCGGAACCAAGCGCCTCAAGATACAGCAAACGGTTTCGCGTCATCACTCGAACCACACCTATTTAAAGACGACGAATCGCCCATAAATGTAGAGTCGTTAAGTGTGTAATAAATACTGTCCCTTTATTCCGTTCGCCAGCGACCCTCCCTCAGACCTTCTTCTAGTTGCTCCCCTACTCGGAACACGCACCCCGTCATAGTAGGAACCGTGGATTGATCGGTAAACAATAAATATAAGAAGATAACGATAACTTAATTAAGATGTTCTTTAGCCGGCTGGACTAGGTCATGAGTCGTAGGTGGCAATGTATAAGGTGATGGGGGGGCGAATGGTGTTCGCCTGGGTTGCAAGTCAACAAACGGAAAATTGAAACGTTTAGATGAATTGGGGTAAGGTTATAGAAAGGTTTAGCTGGTGGAGAGTGTGGTTTGAAATGCAAGGTAGACGAAAGGCAAAGTAAAATGTTAAGGATTTGGTGCTGGTAGCGGCGGGGATGATGATTCTGGCGGCTTGTTGCTACACTGGAAACATTGGTGGTATGGTTATAAGGTGAAAGGTGACAGGGAGGCTGCCGCTAGGCGCTTCTTGGTTACCACAGTTATTAGACTGCCGACACATTTACCAAGGGTTATAATTAGATAATACATTCGCGGTGATCTGAACACTGCCGAATGGTACATTCGCATTCATGAACTATACTTTACACCTAATATATTAATTATATAATACTGATAACCAAGGACACAGCAACGCCGATCGGCCACTGGTCGGTGGGTTATCCACGTAGATAGGCCTCCACCTTTGCCTTTCAACTATAAAAAAACAGCGAGCAGATGCGCTAGGTGGCACTTTTTTTTTGCTTTGTTTACAACGTACCCTTTTCTTCACTTTACAGCTTGGAGGCGCGGGTCACCTTAGTTTCCTCACTGACCACCACCTCGCCACGGTTGTCGTACTCGTTGTACCGTTCCCAGTCCACCGCGAGCGGGGCCCCGATTAAGGCCTCGGGGATACCGAAGGCGTCAATAACGTGCAAGATCTGGGGGGCCAGGGCCGCAACGCTCTGGCGGACGCGATCGCCGACGGTGCGGCCGACGGCGGGGGTAAGGTAGCCCTTGCTGAGGTACCAGGCCAGGTCCGTCTCGATAAGGGTCAGGCCGAACAGGTAGCACATGTCGTGGAGGATCTCGCCCAGCCCGCCCTTCGGCGTACGCTGCTGCTCCTCGACCGCCTTGACGAATTGCTCCAGGGCCACCAGCTCACCGAAGGCACGGGACAGGGCCTGGATCAGGTCGGACTCCTCGTGCATCCAGACGTCAAACAAGGTCTGGCCGGCCTTCATTTTGCGCTGGAGGTTACCGCCCAATTCGGCCACGAGGTCACCGAGACGCAGGCGCTGGTAGTCGACGAACGTGGCCAGGTTGTCCAAGTCCCAGGTGGCCGGGGAGGTGGTCTGGGTAGGACGGGCGAGCTGGACGCGGCCCTTCTGGACATCCGAGAGAAGCTCCTTGGCCACCTTCTGCATGAGCACCGAGTTGTCGCCCTCGGCGGTGATACCGGCGTGACCAAAGCCAATGACGGAGGAAAGACGTGAGCAACGGAGGTAACCCTGCCCACCACAGCGCTCACGGCAGATGGTACCCACACGCTCCACATGCCAGGTGACCAGGGGCTTCATGACACAGGTGAGGCGGACCACTTCAGTGGGGTCGGACATGGGGTTCATCCACACCCGCTTGACGTGGTTGAGACCGAAATTGAGGGCCACCACGCGGGTGACGAGCGGGATGAGGGCGCGTTGCTGCAACTGGTAGCTGAGAATCGGGGCGTCCGACTTGCCCGTGGGACCCACCGTGTGGCGAGTCGCCGCGTAGCGGAGTGCAATGGTGAGCGCCACTTTGGCCGCCGCCAGGGTCATAGCTGCGATGCAGATGCGGCCGCTCAGCAGCTGGTCGGCTACCCGGATGAACCGGTTACGCCGGCCGGCGATCTTGGAGGAGAACTGGCCGTTGGGTGCCACGTCCGAATGGCGGTTGAGGAGGTTGACCCGGGGCACGCGCACGTGGTCGAAGGCCAACAGGGCGTTATCTACGCCATCCAGGTCCTGCTTGCGGCCCATGTCCCGGATGGTCACGCCCGGGTATACACTGCCATCTTGGTAGCGAATCGGCACCAGGAAGGCGTGGATGCCCTCTTCCTTTCCGTTGACGTTGGTCTGTGCGAACACAATGCAGTATTTGGCGTGTATCGCGCCATTGGTGATCCAGAATTTCTGGCTCTTGGTCGTGGGGCTGTGGATGACGAACTCCTGCGTTTGGGCGTCGTAGACGGCGGTCGTCTCCATCTCGATGGCGTTGTTACCGTAGCCCAGTTCGGTGAGGCCGAAGCAGCCAGTGGAGTCCAGCGTATCTACTTCAGGGATGAGGTAACGGTGGCGCTCGGTACCCAGCTTGATGAGCGTACCGCCGAACTGATGGTATAGTCATTGGTGGGCAAAGTTGCGGAGCAGGTTCGGTTAATGGTTGGCTTGACGGATGGTATCCTGAGACTAAAGTCAGTGGCGGACGGAACACCGGGTGGCCATCAATACTAATAGCAGTGTTTACACTTACCAGGTTATAGTTGACGGTCATCTTGGTTGCCGTGCCGCCATCGATGATGCCCACAATTTCGTGAGCTTCATGAGAAAAGGATGGGATGTATGTACCAGAGACAACAGTGGCATGGTTAACACAACTGAATAGGGCCAAGGCACTATGATCGGGAAGCGTAGGCCCTTGAGTCTATCGTGCGAATAACTGTTCCCCGCCGGACACCCTGTCAGTCAGGTGCGCCATGCTTACTCGCCCTCTCTCTCTCTCTCCCTCTCTCTACCAGTATACGACTAGTAGACACTTACCGGCAAAGATATTCAGAGGGTTGCGCTCAAAGTCGAGCACTGAAATGAAGCCGGCCTGGCCAATAGCGCGAAGGCGGCGGAAGGCGAGGTCGCGCTCCTCGGCCAGCGGGATATCGTAGCGCGGGGCATACAGTTCATAGTGGTCCACCATGAACTGTTTCAGACGGCGACGGTTCTCGCGGTTATCGGGCTCGAGCACGGCATTGAGGGCGTCCGGGTCGAAGGTGGCTTTCGGGCGCTGCTCGGCCGTCACGCTGTAAGCCGAAGCGGACGGGCGCTGGTTGAATTCCTGAAGCGGTACTTTGGTCATGACTGGAGAAGAAGGCGGAGGCGGCGGCGATAAGACAGGTGAAAAAGAGCAATGGGGTTGGAGCCTAAAAACTCAAGCGCAGGAAAGGTGGAATTGCAGTGAAAGTAGATGGGGTAATGGGATGTGGCCTGGGGACTATTGAGTGGCCAGTACTAGAGACTTGCAGGGTGGGTATAATCGAGCATGGAACAAGAGTCGCAGAGGGTGACGGTGCAGGGGGGTACAACTTATAGCCCCGACGACCAGCAAGTTTCATGCGCCGGGGAGGTCGGGCCCTCTGTCATGGCCGGGGCAGTAGAGGGCTCCGGAACCACCATGTAAGGGGTCAGCGGATTTGGACCAGTCGGCACATGTTTTGTGATGAAAAGAGGGGACTGGCGTGTGACTACACTTCGTTGGTTGGCGAAGCCCGGTCTAAATGCCATGTGAAAATAGGGCTACCAAGGGCAGGGGAAAAGGACCCAAAGATTGGCTGGCTTCGAGCTGAGCTGCTAGACCTAAGCGGAGTTTTTTTTTTCAACCTTCCCCCCTTTAAGTAGTCAATCACAGGAACCGGAGCGCCTCCCCGCAGGCATATATTAGACACTGGTAAGGACTTAGCCTGACTGCCCTACACAGCCCTTACCGGAATTCCCCTATCACGCGTCAAATTGGTGTACGCTACGGGATTACAGCCACGTCGTAAGGTGCCAAGGGGCTAAGGTTGATTGTCTTGACGGGAACCCGCAACGTGAATAACGGCATTGCCCATGTATGGCATGTCGCCACGGTTAAGGTCAGCTATGGTGCATCCCGTTCTACGACGAAAACGTCAAACTAGCTGAACCACGCCGTTTCGATGCCCTATTCTCCACCGCCTCCTTTCTCCTAGACCACCCGACCGACCTCCTTTTCATCGTCTGGTAAACCTCCTGGAGGGGTTCTACGGCCTCCTGGGACTATACGTACCTGTGGGGGAATTCTGATACGTGTAACCCCCCTCCATCAACCCACTGGCCTACCAACTCTCTAAAGCGTGGCCTTGGGTGTGATCCACCTGGCCTAGTACACCGAAGCATGTGCTATACACACCGACTGCCATTCGCACCTCAAAAGGTCTCAGGCCCGCGACCCCCATAACCAGGCTCAAGCCTAATAGCCATGATAAGCCGTACGCCGAATATCCTAAGGTCTACCAGAGGGCATGGCCGGTTTCGCGCTTGACTGTCCGCTAATTTCCAAGCTTTTTACCAATTGATTGTGGAGCATAACGACTGATCGCAAACTACCGGACAGTCCGTAACGCAAGTAGACGCGGAGACCTCGGCCCGTATTTCATTTTCGACCCGCCCGTCTGTTCTCACTATTTATTTTTAATTGGTAACAATTAAACTAATACTCTGTGGTAGACTGTTCGTTAAATGTGAAAAATATCATTTTTACCGTGGCTCTCTCACTAATAGACCCTCCCTCAGTCTTCACTTCGTCTGCCCCCCCTCAGGCCGCACATCCCCTTCCGGTGCGACCAACTAAACACTAAAGATGGTTGACCTTGTTATGATTAGATGGGGTGTCATTGGCATTTTAAGGTTCCGTACTGTGGTAGAGCAGGGGTGTGTCGGATTCTGTGGCTGCCGCTCCGCCTCTTGACTAGGCCGGTCTATACGAACTCTACAGGGCAGATAGTCTATCATTATAGGCCCACTTGTGCGACGCCGTGCCACGTCGGTTTTCCGTCATTCCGTCCATCGCGGCACTCGGCAGGATGGGGTCGGCTGACAACCACAGTCAACAAAGCGGATATCGACAAAGGCCGTGTAACTTCGGTCGGCATCTACTAAAGGAGGGGGGCGGGCTGTGTACCACCCAATCCCGATCGAGCTATCATTCAACGCCGCCGCCACCGCCGACCTCTTATATCCAAGGTCAGGGCGTCCTGTAGGTATATCGGCTCTGCCACGGTTTCAACTACCTAGCGGGACGTGAAATTTCTCGTGGCGTGGGGCGTATCATGGACGCGAAGCATGCAGGTTCACTCTTTGGTTTTATTCCTACGGAAATCGTACTCGTACCCTTCGCTTGTAAGCCATTTTCGGATACAAAGACAGGAATCCACATCATGTTTCCATTTACCCCTATCGCTTGTGGGTCCAGCCGAATACACTCTGCCCTATGAACGCAGTCCGGCCGTTGGTAACTCTTCTAGCTTAGTTTGGTAATATGGATGGCCAGGAGGTTTTGGCTCCGAGCCGTATGGCCTTATATTCCTGCCATATACGGATTGCGGTTTGGTGCGACACGACAGAGGGGAATAAACCCAGCCCCCTCGGTCTCCCTGGTGCTTTCTGCCCCTCACCCCACGGCAGCAATGCTAACCAATCAGCAGCGGGCCCACTGTATCGGTCGGCCTTTTCAACGTCAGACAATGGTGATACTGGCTGTTTGGCGCCTCTATATCGACGACCTCCACTGGGTATTACCCGGCCCCTTGGCCAGCCTCTTAGGGTCATTTTTTGAGCTATCGACCAATTCTCCACCTCCCGACCGACATCGGCTGTTGTACTCGGGGTATGCGATACAAGTGGCCGCCGGTTGGTGTTGCTCAAATGGCATTCCTGTCCATTGCCGAGTTGCGGTTTAAAACAATCACACAAGTTGGGGTTTCTCCTGAGAATCGCCGTGGTCCCTTAACGACGTAAAAAGGCAAGCTGGGCCCGACTCGGATTGTCACAGCCCTAGTACTTCACAAAATCATAACACCCTAGCTTCTGTCATACATCCTTACACCATAGTTATAGTATGTTAGAGTCGCTTGTCAGATGACTAGGCTAGAATTCTGAACTGCCCGCCCCATTCTCGTCCACCGCGTCTGGCCAACGCCAGCTATTCAATTAAGGGAGTGAGAACGGGGTTGGACATGGAGGTACATAAGGTTTAGAGGAAACGGTTCTTTTGCTTGACCTCTTTATTCAGGGCACCAGGGACACTCACTCATCGCACCCACTTCCCTGTTTAACCCTTGTCTCGGCATTTCTCTATGCCTCTACTGAGGGGCATAGGACTGTATTGAGGATGTGGGTGATGCGTTCAAAATCGAGATCACATGATGCATGTATCAACACGCCCCCCTGTCACCTCCTTAACAGGATACCCAACCACCGAACGTCTTCCAGCGGCGCCATACCTGTACCAAAGCGCAGGCGATGGAACAACACCGCCCGGGCATCCTGATTCCATGTATATCCTAAATCTACATATACCATGGGATAAGACGCCGTCCCATTCAGCCTAATGTTTTGGATCCCTGGTAGCTTGTCGGCGCTATCCCCCCCCTTTCCAGGCACGTATTAGCGGCCACGGGAGCTCTATGTACTATCGCCGCCACTTTAACCTTGTCCCTCGTGGACACCTGCTTTAGTTTCTCCTCCACCATAGTACTCGATCGCTCAGCTGGGCAACCTTAGATCTGATGCCCCTTCCCCATCGTGGATAATTGGATCTGACGAGTAGGCTAAGAAGCTTGTGATAAAGGAACGGTTATCATACTCAGCCGAACAAAATACCAATCGTCTTCCTGCACGCTTCATTAAATAAACACCGTCGTCTTCTCCTTGCATCTTTGTATCGACCACGTGGACCCGCTATCTCCCAGGAAGCCACTGGAGCGCAAATACTTCCTGATATGGGCATGGTCTTCGCTGACCTTTCAGCATCTAGACACTATTCCCCTCAGCTCTGCTTCCCCTCGTCTCGGACGTCGCCTCCATTAGTGTGGCTCTCCCGTCCATGACGACACGGACCTCCGCCTCCGCACCTAATCCGATCCGTGCCTCTAATGAAAATGGTACAGGTGTGGATAGATAATGAGAGAGGCGGGGTACGTGAGGTGGACTGTGTGAAGTGTGTGGCGTGCTCTGGGGAAGGGATGAGAAGAGCGGGAGATGGAGGCCGATGGAAGGCAGACTAACAGGAAGATCCGGGATCACTAGGCTGGGTGGTGGTGCTGATGGTGCGCCAAGAAGCGCGTCAGACCGGGCCGGACGGCCGGTGGTGTAGCAAACACATATCGGGTATCTGGCAGGCGTAGCAAACCACCCCTCCTCCCTCCACTTCACCCGTACTACCCTATTTGGGACGCGACACTAGACAGGTGGGCCCAAAAGGCCAACGGGGCGCTTTCTGAAAACACCCCCAACCCTATCCCTCCCCTCTCACCATCACCAACTATCTCTTTGCTTCCTCCGGTCCTTTTCCCCACTCCGTATCTGTCACTCTTCCTCTCAGCCCTCCCTATTGACATGATTTCATGGCCCCAAATGTATAAATATCCCGGACCCCGCCACCTCATCCTCCTCCTCCTACACTCCACTCCTTGGCCACCTCGCTGAATTCGTTTCTACACGGACCTGCTCCCAACTGGCCCTCACCCAGCACCCTTTACTCGCTAGGTGCCAAACAATTTGACCATCCGCTCTATTGTGTCCCCAATACAACCAACTCGTGGTTTGCTTTCTCACCCACGTGTCTATCGCATTTTGGTCGGACTAGTTGGGCAACTCTCTCGGTCACACTCCCCCCTCCCTCCCAAGCCGACAGCCACTCATTGTTCTAACTCCACTAGAGCATGTCCAATCTTACATCGGACGGTCTTCGGGCCGAAGGTAAGTGACCTCTCGCTCTCTCTATCACTTTGGGTAGACAGGATTGTTATAAGGGAGGTTGTTAAGTCGTCTTATCTTTCCCTCACCCATTCTCACAGAGCTGACCAGTGTCCAATTGCGCGTTCCCTGCGCACCAAAGTCTACAATTTTAGTCCCCAACGGACGAATACACTGCCCCTCCGTGTCTGTATCTCTCTCATCATCCCCCCTTCCATGTTCGCCCCCCCTCTCTCTCTCTCCTTACCATCTGCCTGTGCTGTAGATCGCATCGTTTTCATTGACCTGGCTACGAACCAAGAGCATAAAGGCCAAGTGGTCATCGCCAACCCCGAGGCCGACGTGTTAGGAATCTACATGATATATCAATTCGAGGTACGCCGCTACACCTACAGCGGTATTAAAGTAGTTAGCAAGGACGAAGACAACGAATGAGCCGACTTTCATCCTGATAAAAAAAGGAAAACACCAGAAACAAAGATATAATGGGTTGCCACAACCCCACTTGACCACATTCCATTTTGACAGCCGGCTGTACTTTTGGCACAGTTCTCAGATTTGCGCCGGAATAAATAAACGGTAGACGTTGACGGATTACCCCTAATGAACCCGAGATATTTGCTTCATGTCGGTGGCAAAGATATAGCAGCACGGGTAGCCGGAAAAAGGATATATATATACATAATGCTGTGCGGTTCCCCCACTTGCGATCGAAGAGAGGCCAAACCATCGCCCCCCTACCTAGCATGGATGGCCAGGAAGAAACTTTACCGAGGATTTGAGCAGCCTTTATTACTATGCCTTTACAATACCCCTCCCTTAATTAGCAGCGCACATTGGCTTCCGCTGTAGCACTGCCCATATTCCGTAATCATCAGCTTTGCCGGGGAGTGACAACTCGCTTCGATAAAGCTCAACGCTGCCCGTTCGGACCACCCCTCTCTACAGTTACCACCTTCGCCCCTTTCTCCTTCTCCTTCATTACTACTTCGGCCACCCACGCGCCGAAGAAACGGCCACTAGCCCATTTGGGGTTAGCTAAGCGGCTCGGCTCTATGGCTACATATTCGGCCTCGAGATCCAAGCTTTTGATTTCCCAACTCTTCGCCAATCTTCCCACACCATGCCCTGAAGTTTGCAGTAAACGTTAATTTCCCGCACCCGTCGGGTTCTGCCCGTTGGTGAGAGATTCGGCAGAAGTAACTTTTTCAAGAGTCCTCTCACCTGCCAGGTTGTCGGCCAATATATATTATAGAGGCAAAAGCCTATCTCGCCGAAACGGAGACTTAGTTGGCCGGGTAGGGCCGTCTACATATAGATGCAAGAAAACATGAGCATGGGTATAACCTTAAGACTCCAGAAGATATTATGTCGGGACAAGGGCATTCTTTCGGAGTAAAGCGGTTACTGCTGAATAGGCTCAAGGACGATACGGCAATGTAAAATAAATAGAAAATCAACCGGTCCGTAGCCAACCACACTAAATCGGCTAATGAGCCAAGTAAGTGGGATGGATGGAATATACTAGCTACCTCCGACCCGAACTGGATCAATACGGAAGCGTAGAGTCCCGAATAAGATGATGAAGGACGAACAGGAGAGAAGGCAAGGAAGAAAGGTAACCTCCAGACCTAACCCTCCCCTCTCACAAGGCAAGTGGAATACCTACGAGGCGAATGAAGGGCCTGGGAAGGGCGGGGACCGGTGTAAGCTTGCGATAATCTCGAGGTAATCTGGTTCGTTCTCCGGGGTTATGAGGGCGTGGCGAACCATGAAATCGATGGCCAGAAGGGCACTGTTGGGTTTGAACTCGCCGGCCAAGAGTTTGGCCCGCAGTTCGTCCATATCCATCAGGTAAAAGGCCTGCACTTCGCCGTCGCAGGGGCGCAGCGGGTAGTCGGCCGGGATCTCCAGGTCGAAGGCAAACTGGACCTCGGGTTGCATCCCCCGCACGGTGGACGAGTAGTAGGTCACGGTGCCGACCGGCTGCGCCCGCATAGCAATGGTCGCTGGTAGGCTGGCTTCCTCGTGGCACTCCTTGATGACGGACCCCAGGACGCCATCGCCGAAGGTGATGCCACCGGCCACCTGGTCAGAGAATCCAAACCGGGAAAAAAGGGGGTGGATGGGTGAGGGTGGTGCAAAGCGGTGGTTAGAGAGGGTGCGGTCGGCTGGTGGCTGGGCTGTAGTACTTAAGTGCTACACACCCAAACAGCCACTAGGACATTCGGGTTGACCAAAACTATCCTCAGCGAAAATGCCGCCATGTTGAATCGTACTCCGATAACTTACCACGTTATCCAGCATGGACGGGTAGGTGGGCTTGGTGGCGCTCCGGCGGGCAATCCACATCCGCAGGGCACCGTCTGGTGTGCGGTGGTAGCCATTGACATGGACGCCATACGTCATGATACCAAAAATAGGCGTGGCGGCACGTTCCATGGTAAAAGCCGCACGTTTAGGGTAAGTGTCCTCGCCATATACGGGGAGCTGCTCGTTACGCCAACCTAGGGAGTTTGATCCACAAGCGCGAGTCAAGCGGACAGTTGGTTAAGGTGGTCAACGGGTTAGATTCAACTTATTGGTTCGAAGGTACC
Organism: Tieghemiomyces parasiticus; assembly: GCA_027575765.1. Lineage (NCBI taxonomy): Eukaryota > Fungi > Kickxellomycota > Dimargaritomycetes > Dimargaritales > Dimargaritaceae > Tieghemiomyces > Tieghemiomyces parasiticus. Next base: position 14,061 of record JANBPT010000915.1, read on the forward strand.
GTACGTCAACGAGCGGCCGCTCTGACATTTCTCCTCTCCTTCTCCTCCCCCTCCCCACCCTTCAACTCCGCCGTTCCTAGCTGGCTTACCTTCCAAACAAGGAAAGAATCCACTGGCACGCAGGGCCAGGATGAACTGGTGGAAGACCCGCGTACGCTCTTCGAACGATTTGAGGTGGTTGGCTAGCAAAACCTTGGCGTAGTATTCGCCCACCCCCAGTAGAGGCTCGCTGTCGGCCTCAAGCTCGACGGGCTGGTGGGTTTCTGGAGTATCGCGATGAGCGGTGAAAAACTCGAAGGGTACGTCAGACGCCGAGGTGAATTTCTGAGCCGTACGCAGAAAGGCCGGTACGAAAGCGGCATCGATGTAGCCGATGAGACGTTCCTGGTCGCGGTCCACCGTACGAAAGGTGAACGGCACCGGCCGCTCGTCCTCGGTGGGGTACTCTTTGGTGGTGAACGGGTAGGTCACATTGTCGCAGGCCTGGCAGACCTCGAGAAGGTTAGCAAACTCGCCCATGCGGATAGAGGTGGCGAGTTAGAAAGGCAAGAGGGGGAGGAATGTAGGAATGTTGAGAGGTGGGGGTGGTGGAGAGTGCGTTGAACAAAAGGAGGTAATTAGCGCGAATAGGCCACCGGGTGGAAACAGTTTAGACGGGTGGTGTGTAGTCACCATAAAGGGGCCAGTAGAGAGGCTATATAGATTGGCGGGGGCAGAACACGGAAGGCCAAGTGCACGCGTAAAAAAAATATGACAAGTATGTGAACATGGGACTACTCTGCCCTGACTGGTTCAGGGGGTGATGGAGGTAGGGAGTTGCACGAGGGTTCATTGCTTAGCGGCAGCGGGACATATCGGCGCACCCGTCCTCCCATTGGGAGAGTGAGCGTATGGGCCGGGCGGGTGACTTGGATGGGGGAGGGAGATTGCAGAGAGACCGTGGGGGCCACTGAGGCCTAGTAACAGGCTTGGTCATGGTGGGGCCGCGTCAGCCCTCTCCCTCTCTCCGGCCTGACCCGTCCGCCGGGTTTCGCCGCACTATACTGATCGCCAGAAAAGTGGCATGGACCTGGCAGTCTGGACGGCGGTGTACTTGGGGGGGGGTCTCGACTGCCCCAGCCCATGGTCATGCATGAAGGATGCACGATCCTAGAGCCATAGAACTACGACGATCGCACTTCTGGACCAGGGCACTTGCTTTAACTTACTACACACACACACACACACACATATATATATATAGAGCCTTGGGGATGGAATCAGTACTTGTGTAGGGGGTGCTTAAACTCTCCACCGCATTGCTACGGTTGGATACAGCAAGTGATATCATAGTAATGTTCCTAGTCGAAAGCGACGGGAAAGAAGTGGTGAATCAGGTAGCAGCATGGGCGCTCGTGCTAATCTCTGCGGTACCTGGGTGACTGTTTACTGACCAGTGGGATGTAGATTTAATTAGGTGCTGTCCAGCACGGCTGAAGGTAACATGACTGAAACTCAATAGCCTGGAGGAGGAGGGCAGGAGGAGTCCGGAATACCCGGAATGTAGGCGCGAGCCACGGAGTACCCGGCGTATCAGTTCCGATGGAATGTGTACATACGCTTTGATTTTTCAAAGCGGGTAACCCCTCGCTCAGAATTGTAGATGAAGAGACTGGGCGATCAGGGTCTCTGGAAAATACATATATGTAATTGAGGAAAGGCCAGGGGGGGAGGGAGATGGAATTATCTCAGCTAGGGCTATCACATTCGGCGAGATACACCAAAGCAGAAATGAAGCTTTGACAGTAAGCGTAGGCGAGCGGTGTGTGCTTTATGTTAATATTCAATATAATAAAGCCGGGCTTACCGCCTGTATTCTGTAACATTAGGGCCACCCGGGTTTTATGTAAACCTAGTAGCCCAGGTTTCATTCCAATCCATTGCCAAAAGGGACCGTTGCCCTTCGGCATCAATGTCGATCAAAAGCAGCAGCATGAGCTGGGCTTTCTCGTGGTTGGTTTAACACCACCACCACCACTTGCACACTGGTTTCTCGGACCTCAGGATTTGGCTCTTTCTATCACGAGGCCGCTGCCATGATCGATAGCCCGACTGGAACAATGTCAGATCAAGTAGTAGCAGGAAAAGTGTATTCAATCCTCCTTTAAAGGCGGCTACAGAGGCGAGCTAGGCCGGTCTAGCTTACGCCGTTATCACCGGTACAATGATGCGAGTGTGTTCAGCCCGGGCTACCGATCAGGTCCACTTCAACTCCATCATGCAGTAATAACCGTTATTCGGCCAGTACTCTTGATTATGTATTTATTGACTTATGAGTTGAGTTAATGTGGCAGGTAATGTTCACTTCGGCACCGGTGGTACTTATTAAGGGAGATTAGGTATATAGCAGGCTGCGCCATATGGGTTGGACGCGGATGGGCAGGGAATTGGGGCTAGCAAGGAAGCCTTAAATGCGATGTGCAAGAGGAGGGGGGGGCAATGCTTGTGTACAAATAGTGCGAGGAAGTAGAGGGGGAGGGGGAGAAAAAAAAAAGAAAAGTGCAGCGGGTAAGGGGTCGGAGAGGTAGACCGATAAGGGGCGACGAGCCAGTCGAAGGGTGGCCACCAAAGTCTAGAGGGGGACCAGCTTAGCGGCAAAGGGATGGACGTGACGGTTCGGCTGGACCGGGCAGCAGAATGGATCGTAGAGAGGGCAGGCTGATAGAGGGTCCGCTGATGGTGTTGCGGCGCTGCAGATCGTGGCGGGTACGCGGCAGGGTGGTGGCGGTGGTGGTGGTGGCAGCAGAACTGTTGCCCTGGTCGTTCTCGGATGCGGGGCTCAAGGGCTGTGTGAGGAGTGGGGCCAGTTGGACCCGACCGGCACCGTCCATCTTACCGCTCACGGGCGATGAAGCTGTCTCTTTGTCTTGGACATAGGTAGCTGCGGTAGCTAGCATGTCGAAGGGATCGCCGCCACTACCACTACCACTACCGGCCAAGGGTGTGGAGGATCCCGGGGTGGCGCACAGGGGTGGGGTGACGAGCGACGCGGACCGCAGGCGCCCGGTTTCGCTAAACCCGGCCGGGTTGGACCGCTTGGCTGAGTGCACAGGCCAGGGGGTTGTGGCGGTGGCTCGGGTCGGAGAAGCGAAGTCCGGGTGGTGTGCGCCGGGACTGGCCAGTGGGGAGGCCAGGTGCGGATGATGCTCGTACGGTGGGCACTCGATGGGATGCGGAAAAGGCATGGCCGCGGTCCCGTTATAGCCTGACGACGAGTAATACGGCGGGTAGTCCGGGGAGTGAGGTGAGGAAGAACCCGGAGTTGGATAGGATGTCGGGTGGTGGTGGTGCTGACTGTAGTGATAGCCGTGGGGCGGCATCGGTAAAGGGGCTGGCCGGTGAGAGGGGTGTGAGTGCAGCGGTCCGGCGTGGAACGTAGGGGACAGGGATAGGGCGCCAAAGGCTGGCGTGGGGACCGGTGGGACGGGCGGCTTGGCTGGACCGCCCACGGTGTAGGGAACGCCACGGGGCCCCCCGACGGAGTGACTCCCCCGGCGGGTACGGAGGGGCCCGTTGGCCAGAGGTAAGACTCGAACGGCCGGCGCCGCACGGTACGGCGAAACTGCGTGCGGGTGGTGCGGGGCCAGTGGTGGGTGCGGGTTACGGTACCCACGTTGGGATTGGCTCATGGCGGCGCCGCCCGTTTTGGACTGGTCGCAGCTCACGATAGGTACAAACTGGTAGGCCATACCGATCCCGGCGTCCGAGATGGAGCGGCAGCGCCCATGGCGGGCCTGTTCGCCCTGGTACCGCAAGGCCTGGGCGTTAGCCCGTTCACGATTGACCTTGGCCCGGCGGTTTTGGAACCAGACCTGAATGTCGCGGTTGGTCATATGCAGCCTCTTAGACAGGTCCTCCCGGATTTCGTAGTTCGGTGTGTCCGTCTGGGCGAACACCTCCGTAAGCAGCTTGAGTTGCTCCTCCGTGATCTTGCGGCGCTTGGGCTTAGCTGGTGAGCCCGGGACGACCGGGTAGGCGTAGTGGGCGACGGGGGCCAGAGTGGGGAGGGAGGCCGCCGGGGTCCGTTCCGTCGTCACGGGAGCGGTTGGTTCTGACTTTGCAAGTACCTCAGGGTTGAGAAGGTCGGCAAGGGGTGACCCCGACTGGGATGGAGATGTCTTTGCCTGCATAGTTGAAGGTTATGAAAGGGGAAGGCTGTAGGGGTGGGGGGGCCAAAATTGGCAAAACGAGAGGGGAGTGGGAAGAGGGGGGAAGTAGGGAGGGAGAGGTGACAGATAAAGGGACGTCCAAGGTGCGCTCGACCTACCCATTCGAGGTAGGGTTATCGAAGGCCAATGCTGGAGTGGTGGATGGTATGAGGAGCTAAACCCGGGGGGGGTACAGAACCGATAAATGAAGCGTGCAGTAGACCACGCGGTAAGAGTCTGATAAGTTAAAGTTCTGGCGAAGTTGGGCGGGTGGCTTGGCCCGGATGAGGAGTACGCGACTGCAAGGTTAGGCCTGAGAACGGTGAGGCTAGAGTTTTCGCCAACAAAAGGATTATATCAAATTGGGTAATCCGGTGGGAATGGGGACAGGTAATAGGGTTGGCGTGGCCAGCGTGACGGGTGTGAAAAGGGGTAATGTAATATAGTTATGTGGTTCCAAGTGGCAAAGTAATAGTAAGTGGTTCCCTCGTCCGAATGCGGGTAGCAGCGTGCACACAAGCAAAAACGACAGGAAGGAGCAGAAGTCAAAATGGCACAGGAATAGCTTGGGGAAAAAAAAAAGACAGGACTAGCTTAACTGGCAAGCGTGGCCGGGAGGGGCGGACGGCATAGCTTATATATCCCACCGGACAGGTGAGCCATTATACGTTTAGGGGTGGGTGGATAGGTGTGGAATGGTGGTGGAGAAAGGGGAGAGAGCGTAATGAGAAACCAGGGTGCCTGACAGGTATGGGGGAGGGAAGAAAAAGAAAAACAAAAGTAGGGACACTGAACAATTTCAGTCAGTCGCATAACGCATAGAAGGCAAGCGGGAGGCAGGACCCTTTAGTCATGCTGTACGCTTTTTGTCCTCCGCCGCGTTCCATTGGGAGCTAGCGGCATTTACGCATCTGCCTTCTATTTCCAATTTATTTTCCCACACGCACTGGTTACTACTTAGTGACATTTATCGACTCTGGAGTACGTCTATGCGTCTTCTGACGTGAGGAGGACATTTCGGAGA
>JANBPT010000916.1:0-19238 GCA_027575765.1 Tieghemiomyces parasiticus
CAAAGCGCACGGGGATCTGCCGGGCGGAAGGGGTACCGTCGGAAGCAGTCATGGTAATCAGGAAGGGAATGGGGGAAGGGCAAATCTACAGAAGGGAAATGAGAGTGCGATGTGAGGGATGAAGAGAAAGGAACCGAAAGAAGTGGAGAAGCCGTAGCCAAAGAGGAATGGCGAAGGTGGGAGGGGGGAAGAGGCAGGTGGGCAGGGTGAACAAAGGGAAGGGCAACGTCCAGGGAGTGGTCGAAAAACCGAGGGCAACGGAGGCAAAGGGCGGATGGTCGGTTTGTGGGTGGAGTGCGCGGGAGAGTTCTCTAGCCGACGGAGTGTATGCGTTGTAAACAGGGTGGAAGACAGGGAGGCGAGGAAACCGCGGCGACGCAGGGCTCGCCCACCGCTGCGGCGTCCCAGGTCGAACCTTTCCCCGCATGAAGTCCGAAAGCGTCAAAACGGCCAGGCGGACCGATTTCGCTGGCGCACCGAAAGATGATGAAAACAAACCCACCTAGCACTGCGGACGCCCGCCGTGAGGGGGGGACGGCTACCTCTGCGGTCTCTATCCTCCCCGGCGCCCTAGGATGTGTGACTGGCCAGCCGTGCACCAGTGCAACATGCATCCCGAGTTGTGAGCGTACAGAAGCCCAGTAGCGTTTGGGCACGCCCGCTGGCTGTCTGGGGGAGTGGTGGGCGATACTATGGCCGTCTCGCCGCCCGCACTCTACCGATCTGAGCCTGTATGTACGCGCCCACGGCCAGTGCGCGCTGGGGGCGACAGCAGAAACGACGCCCCAGACCTGCGACCATGCAGAGCACACATCCTACGGCTGCCCTTAGGCACGATCTGAACCCGAGCACAGAGACTGCGTGTTTCACTACTGCTACTCGCCCGCCCTCCGCCTCTCGGCCGCAAGTGCAGGTGAAACCCGGCGGCCGTATCAAGAGCCGGCGGGCTGATGGGGGACAATGTGGCTCAATGCGCCTGCGGAGTGGGCCGCCTTATATTCCGCGGGTTGGTCTTATGCTCTGGCAGCGGACGCAGCTAGCCCCCCTGGCGGAAGCCTCATGCAACCCCCCCCCGGGAGGCGGAGACAGTGTGGATGGCCGACACCCAGAACATGTGACTCAGGTTTCACCCGGCCCCACCTGCAGGCCCCCTCCCCGTAGTCCTTTATTGTCCCTGCCCAATGCGGTCTTAGGGAGGGGGGGCGGGACCAAGGTAGCAGATACACAGGTATGGAGTGAGGCGGCGACCATCTCCCCCTGTAGGTTGATGCGTCCTCTTCCAATCGCAGCCTCACCCCGTCGTCACTCGTGAGCATATGCGACAACCGGACGTACTATTCAACCGAGGGAGTTCCACAGTGCCCAGCTCGAAAAGAACCGTGGGCGTACTATACGATGGATTGGCCGCGGACTCGGGACCGTATGGTAGCCGAGGGGTCCACCGGTCCAGGGCTGCGGCTGTCCAGCACACACGGCCGCTGCTTCATGATCAGAAAGACGGCGATCCTCCAGCTATCCACGTCGAACTCGGCCGGGGCCTGCGCCGTTCCCGCTATGGACGAGGAACCGGAGCCCGGCCTCTCGACAGCACCAGACGGGCTCTCATCTGCCACAAGCGCACTATATATAGCGGACATATCCCCCCATACGTGTTTGTTAGTCAGGCGTGCAACCAATATCCTTTACACCCTGGCCTTCATGCCAAGTCACCCTCTGCTGGGCCGCATACTCTGTTACAAGCGCATACAGCGGTCTAGTCTCCCGTGGCAAATAATAGGTTGGCTGCCGAGGATATCGGTTTTCTGGCGACAATGCAGGGTCCTCCGGTCAGTGCACAGTATACATGCCAGTCAACACTTAAGTTGTACTCCAACATTGGTTGACTGGGCTGCTCATGCCCAAGCTGTATTACGGTCGATAGCCGCCAACTGGAAGGGTAGTGTCAGAGCACCATGCGGAGATAGTCAGCGCCTCACATGCGCACGGCGTGGCCGTCGCGGCTCTTCCCATCTGGCAGTTGCGCCTAAAAGGAGGGGTGAGCCCACCCGTCCAACAGACGCAGAATTTGGGAGTCTCACCCGAGAATATCCTCCTCCACCCGCCCCTGGGCTTGGACGTGGTTAGGGTATAGCCAAGGCTGGGCGGGCCGGAAAATCGGGCATAGCTGAAACTACAATATTGGTAGGGAAAAAGGAGAGGGGCCGACGTTACAGGTCTCAGATGGGGCTTCTAGCGGGCGGGGCAACTATACCGCCAGATACCGAGCCGGGGTAGTCTACCCTCCTTGCAATCTAAATCGCTCGATCTCCTGAGGGCGAAGCGCGTCACCCCGCATGGTCGGGTATTAGGGCCCAGTGGAGGCCTTCCTGGGGCTTCGTGGATGGGCGTCCTTATACCGCTGGGACGAGGAAATAGGTGCCCATAATGATATGCTAATACATGGCCCAGTGCCATATTTTTCTAGCGTGACCACCAAGACCCTGCCACCTACCGCGACGGATCTATAAGGTGCTGCGTTTTCCAGGTAGGCACCGGTGGCTCTCTATCGCTGCTATACCGGCCTCCGCTGTGGATGAGCCCTCGGATACTAGGCATCACACCGCCAAGGTACATTTATGGGGCGCTGGTTTCATGAGTACAATTGTCTTTCTAGCTTTTTAAGGGGTGCTACGGCGTACCTGCAATCCCAACAGCCAGGTAGATATAGACCCGACAAGCCCTCGAGCCCATCCGCTACTGCCTTGCAACCACCTCAGCTACGATCATACTGGCCATCGATGTCGGACTAGGGTGCCTGCTCGTTTGTATCAGGGGCCAGCGTGTCTAACCTCTGCTGAAAACACGCAAGACGATGGGCTGTCCGGCACTGCAGTATTAACAACGCCAGAATGCAAGTGGCCGGGACCTCGTAGGCAAATACATCCGGCAACTGGTATGCTGCACCCCTAAACGCGTCATTACATCAGATTCGCCCTGGAGGCATAAATAGCCTATGGCGCACCCTGCTGCAGGCTCTACTAAGCGATCAGCAACGGAGTATTACTAGTCAGAGCCTGGTATATTTAGACCACGCATATAGCCAATGCGCTCATACCCGCCGGGGTGCGCCCGACACGCTCTTCTATCCACCGTCCCCGTAGGTACCTCCTCGCTAAGCGACGGACAGTCTCGCATTATGGTAAGAGCAGTGGTGATTTAAAAGCCTGGCTATAGGCTTGGCACGCGGGTAACCACGCGAGGTGAGCATGTTATGACGGCAGTGGCCTAAATAGGACCCCCTCTTCCCCCCCCCACTGTCATTCCAGTCACGAGGTCGTCTCAGCTAAGCCCAAAGCCCATCGCTGTATGCCGCCACGGACCGCTCGTGCGAGCCGTCATCCCTCACGCTTCCCGCCACCACACACATCTCTGAGGAACGTGGAAGCAGAGGGGGCTTTTCTGGCGCTTGGGCATGGCAGCTGGCGGTGATGACGGCGGTGTGCAGGAATCGGGCATAGATATAAGATCGTGAACATGTGGGGGCGGCGGATAGGGGGCGAGGCAGGGTCAAACCTCGCCTGCGCCGGTTTTTGCCACATGAGCCTCTCTCGCCTGCCGTTTCCCTTGACACAGGCGAAACCATATAAAAACCGTCGTCGGCCCGGCCCCGGCCTTCTCTGGGATGTTTCGCATTAGTCCCACCCCTATCTCCATCGTTTCCGCTGGTTTCTCATTCTACTGCTTTCACCGCCCTTTCGCTTGTATGCTTCCTGTAGTATAGATCCTATTCCCCTCTATAACCCATCTCTTTCCCAAGCCATTTTACTACTTAACCCTCACACAATTTCCCTACATACTTGGCCACAGTCTTCATATTAATTGTCTTCAACCTCGATTTGGTCAATCGCATCCTTATGGTCTCGTTATGAAAAGTGACGGTCTAAAGAAATCGCAGACGGAGGGATCGACGTCGGTGGTGGAAACGCCGCCGGCGGTCGATATCTCCGACACCTCGTCTTCCATTATGGGTCAGGACCCGACGGATCATCCGGACTTGCGCACCAAACTAGCCCATACGCCCAAGTTTATGCTCTTCTCGGCGGCCATTGCGTGTCTGGGCTCTTTCAACAACGGCTACAACACCTCCGTGTTTAACATCCCGGAGAATGTCATTCGTTTCTGCCAGGGCGTTGAACCGCCCGACCGGAAACACGGTGGCCTTCCGGACTGTATCCCCATGGGCAACTTCGACTGGGGGCTGGCCGTTGCTATGTTCGCCGTGGGCGGGCTGTGTGGTGGGCTCCTGGGCGGACCTGGTATCTCGCGTCTGGGGCGCCGTGGGGCCATGATCTGGAACAATCTGTTTTTGATTATCGGGTCCCTCCTCGTGTCCACCACCACCTCCACTGCCCAGATGGTGATCGGCCGCTTCATCGTGGGTATCGGCTGCGGTGGTGCCTGCGTCATCACCCCGACCTACCTCAGTGAAATTTCCACCGTCCAGGCCCGCGGTGCCCTGGGTGCCATGAACCAGCTCGGGATCGTGCTGGGTATCCTGGTCGTCGAGGTGTTGGGTCTTGGGTTGTCCTCCCCGCCGCTCTGGCGACTTCTCACCGCCCTGTCGGCCGTCATCGCTGTTATCCAAATGGGCTGCTGTCTCCTCATTGACGAAACCCCACGGTACCTCGTGCTCCAAGGCAAAGTGGCCGAGGCGGAGCTTGCCCTCCGCCGGCTGCGCGGGTCGGCCGATGTGGGCGAGGAACTGGAGGAGATTATTAATCCCAAGCCGGCCGATAACACGGAGTTTTTGCCCGTCACAACCGAGGATGGAAATGATACCGCCGTCGCTACCCGCCTTAGCAGCGCCGAAGGTAATGAAAAGGACCCTGACAAGAAGGAGCTTAAGGCGGACCAAGGCGATGCGAACGTGACCACAAACCGGTCGGCCACCAAGAAGGATACATCCATTACCGGTACCCCGAAATCTCCCCACCACGGTCGCCGCTCCGGCGCCGATGGGGCCAGTTCCGATACCAGTGACGACATGGGTGCCGTGTTCGTCCCGCACCACCGCCGGTTAGATTCGGATGAGATTGCTGAGGCCGCGGGCGGTCCCGGCGGCCGCGTCGGGGTCCGTGACCCCGAATCCCCGGCCGAAATCATGGCCGACGGAGGTCAGCCGGCGATCAACGTCTGGCAACTCCTCCGGGGTCGCACCGGTTCCTACCGTCTCATGAAGCCGCTAATTTTCGCCTCGGCCTTTAGTGCTGTCCAGCAGCTCTCGGGGATCAACGGAGTCATGTTCTACTCGACCTCCATTTTCGACAAACTCTTCTCCAACAAACAGACCCCGCAGCACATCACCGTGGGGACGGGCGGTCTCAACGTGATCATGACCATCATTACCCTGGGCCTCGTCGACCGTCTGGGTCGTAAGGTCCTCACCCTAACCAGTGCCTTCGGGATGACCGTCGCCTCCATCCTTATCGTCGTAGCCTCCGCCGCCAACATTGACGTCCTGGTCATCGTGTGCGTATTTCTGTTCATCGCCTTCTTTGCCGTCGGTCTCGGGGTCACCCCGTGGCTCGTCATGACGGAGAGTTTCCCCACTTACGCCCAGTCCGCCGCTTCCTCCTGGTGCATGATCCTCAACTGGTTCTGCAATTTCATCATTGGGCTCATCTTCCCGAGTCTCCAGGCCGGTCTACAGGACGCCACGTTTGTGCCGTTTGCCGTCATAACCGGGGCCTTCGCCGTGTTTGTCCTCCTGTTCGTGCCCGAAACCAAGGGCCGGACCGTCGACGAGATTGTAACGATTTGTAACCAGTCGGATTTCGGCCGCGCCAAGGATCTCACCGTGCGGTGCGGCCGTTGGGTGGCATCGTGCGGGGGGCTGCGTCGATCGGGCATGACTCGTCGAGCGCCCGCGGCCGAGGATCTCACGGGTATTCGTACCCCGGCCTCTCTCCGCTCGCTAGCCTAGATACTTATATATACAAATATATATTACGAATCCTTACCCCTTGTCAATCGTATTCCCCTTTTCTCCCCTCTCTTTCTATACTATATCTACTATCTAACTTGACTGTATTCTAATAATGTAGTCGTTTTTTTAACCTGATATTAAAATCTATGTGTTCAAACCCAGGTGCCCTAATGTTGTGGCGAGGTGCGCCGTCCAAGAGAAGGGGTTGCACAGAAAGGGGGCAGGCGGTCGCAGGCGAGTTGCCGAAAAGTAGAAAAGGGCTATTTACATGCATATACTCGATATAATAACCCATTCGACTAAATTCGATCAGCGTATATACAGGAGGAACGTTGGCGATATGCTTCCGTTGGGTATATCTGGATTGTTCAGCTCGGGACACCGGTAAGTAGGGAGTAGTACTGGTTCGGCACCGACCTCGGATCGGATGCAGGGTAACCGCTAGCATCCGAGTTTGGGCTGGGAACCTTTCACTGGTCAAAAGGCGGCCAGTAGTATTATTCCATTGGGAGCAAATAACTGAAAAAGTGCCGTTTGCTGGAGGCTGACAGGTCTTGGGCAGTGGCGGTCCGACATGCGCCTGGCTGCATTTTCTACACACACACACATATATATATATATAAATTCAGGGTCGATTATAACTAGAGTCGACTAATAAAACATATGGATCATCGAGTGGTAGACACGTATGCGATATTAACCATTAAGTGTGGCCTTACCGTGATTGGCAGAATACATGGCGTGGAGAGATCGTTTCTCACCCATGGTATCATAATGGTCCTAATTTCACAAAGAGACCTTACTTGTAACATATATATATATATATATATATATTGTTTACGTATCAAGAGGTACAAGATAGACACCAGTATGCAACCGCACTATAACGAACATACGACGTTTCCTATACAAAGAGGGATAGGGGGCCAACCGATCACTTTCTGCAACATATACATCCCCGGCCAATTCTACTAGGAGACACCTTCCTAAGGCACGCACTGACGCGACGTAGGTGGGGTTGACGGGAAATCCATGAGGGTATTAATGAGCCGTCGCTCGGGTTCCTTTAGATCATTATACTCATCCGAGGGTAGTAACCGATTGTGCCGCAGCGGACGTATGGGGGACCGAGGGAACCGACTACGGAACTGCGGACTAATCGCAAACGCTGAGGACGACGGTGAAGGGGACCCTTGAAACGTGGTGGACAGGTGAGATTTCTCCGGAGCCGCGACGACAATGGGGGCGATCTGGTCGAGGAACAGCATAAGCGACCGGTGACTATAATTCCTGGCAGGACCATTACTGCTGCTGCTGCTACTACTACTACCCTCTGATCCCCCATCCATCGTTCCTTGCGAGTCCTGGTAATGACGTCGTCGACGACGATGACGGCGACGACGACTAGAAAGACCGCCGGCTTGGCGACGGATGGCACGCATGAAAAGGTACACGACGAGCGCCATACCAACCAAGGCACCAAAGACAACCCCGACGATCGACCCGGTGGACAGGGAAAGCATACCGCTCGCGTTCTGGCCGTCACCATTATGGAGTTGGCCGTCGGCCTCGAGGGCCCACGCACGACCACTGGCGACCTCGGCCTTGGGGATGGTAGTCGCCAGGCGCAGGTCAAACGTGGTAACTTGGGTCCACGTGCTCAGGTCCACCATGAGGAGAGTTTTATACAGTTGATCGGGTCCCATCGGCTGGTCGACGGAGGCCCCGAAGGCCAGGAGGAGATACCGGCCCACTAGGGTGGCCGAGTGACCGTAGCGGCCGCGGGTGGGGAACCCCGCTAGGGTCCGATTAGACCAGGTCCACGGGGTGGTGGACACGTCGAGAATCAGAAATTGGTGATTGATGGCCGTGTTGCCGCGGATTTGGCCTCCGTAAAAGTAGATGGCGTTGCCGTACATGACCCCTGGGGAGCCCGTGAGGGTCTGAAATTCGGTGCTGCCCGTAGTCTCGACGGCCGACCAAGTGCCGTGGACCGTATCAAGGACGTGGACCGTATCGACGGTGGGCCAGCCATTTGCCGTCAAGTTGCCGATCGCGGCCCAATCAGAGGGGGAAGAGGTGGCGGATGGGATGGAGCCCACGTCGGGCATCCCTCCTACCACCAGCATATGGGTGGTGTTCATCATTAGTGCCGAGTGTAGGTATCGGGGTGTCGGTTCATTGGTGTCACCCGTTAGCTGGAACGTCAGCTGGTAGTTGCCAATGGGGGTCAGGATCTGGGTGGCGGCGGTGGCTTTTCCTTGGTCAGTTCCGCCCGCAATTCGACCGCCAAACTGGACTAGCGCCTCAGCACCCGGGGAATAGACCAAACTAGCGCCGAATGATATGGGCACGTACTGGGTGGTTACGCCGAATTCGGGGACAATTGCGTCATGGTTCGAGTCGCCCTGGGCTTGGGGCGATAGGGCGATCGTGTTTAGCATCCGCCAGGACTGATTCCGGGAAATGTACAGGTAGGACCGGGAGGTATTAGAACTATTAGAGTTCGCATCACTACCAACGGCCACCACCTGGGTGGACTCGTAGTGGAGAGTGTTGGACACGGCGAGGCCGCTAACTGACGGCGCGGCTGAGCCAGTGAGGCCAGTGGAGCTCCAGACGGCATCACTGGAGTCGAATTCGTTATTGAGTAGGAGGCGTAATGATATGTCTACGGGTGCGCCGGTGGCGTCGCTTTGGCCCCCGACGATGTAGAGGCACCGGTCCGCGTAGATTCCACCATGGTAGTATCGCTGGAGCGGGGATGCCTTGGCGGATACTCTGCTTACCATGGTGGCTAGAAGGACCAGTAATATATAAATGACTGTGGCTCTCCGGCGCCCTGAGCGGCCGCCGTAGTCGGGAGTGGTGAACATATCGTTGGGGGGGAGGGACTAATATGGACCAGTTAAGTGGGAAAAATAGAGGCGGCGCACCCCAGGAAGGGTCTGCAGTATAATAGACAAACAGACTTAAGGATAAGTTGATGCGCAGGAGAAAAAAACAACGAAGATATTACGTTCAAGTGTGTAATAGACAGTATAAATATCACCACGGGCAGCGGGACAGGACATAGCCCAGAGGGAGGGATTTAGGACAGGGCGGACTATAGTACAGAAAACATGGAGTAAAGAAATGACCAGAATATGGAACTTTAACGACTGGCGGAAAGCTAAATAGGATACAGCATTACCGAGGGGAATTGAAGTGAAATTTCGGGAAGGGCACCGACCGAGTTATCTTATACCCCAGCCAACATTCACGATGATGCAGGGGTCTATAGAGACAGGGAGGAAGGGGGTGATGAGGGGAGGGGTAGATCAGCGATGTACCTACACATTGGAAAGTCCCCGAGGCCCTGTCAAGCCCATGATATATGCCTCAGCCAGCCACTTCAGCGGATTTTCTGAGCGACTCAGAAAATGAGGAAGGATGTTAGCGCCCATTTTATGAGGAGCAGAGATGTGCGGAGTTGCAGGTCCAGCCGGATCGTAATTGGACCTACCTTCAGGGTGTGAGCAGAGAGAGAGAGAGAGTGTGTGTGTGTGTGTGTGGGTGTGTGTGAGCGAGAGGAGGGGGGATAAATGGGATGGACCAGCGGGATCATGGGGAGAAACTCTACCCATCCCCTCCACGGTTATGATGGTATACAGGATCAATTGGGGGCGGGAGATCCGTATCGACTGCTCCTGGGTATCCCTTTAGCTTGGCAGGATCACACACATCCCCCCAGAGGACTGTTGGGGTTTGTCTGTGATATGCACACACTGAACGTAAACCAAAGCGTTCACTCTCGTTCTGACACCTAATAAACGAGAATTCTATTTGGCACTACACTTCTAATATAGGAACTCCATAAAGGTTGGAGAATCTTGAGGCTGTATGGCGTTTTTTGTTTGAATATAATAATAATCATAATAAGGTCATCACACTGTACCGCTTGGTGAGATCTTTCCGTCCAACTATCAGCAAGACCTTGAGTCGCTTGGCTGAAGCTTGACATGCACCTCTTGCCAGGCGTCCAAAATCGCCTCTCATATATTGATTTTGTTGTGCAATACAACCGTCGTTTAATACCTCTACACAGCCGGAAGTCGTGGAGAGAGGAAGACGGTACAAAATCCCACGTGCCTTTGACTAGACTTGGAGTATGGGACTCAGACCCGCACTCCATGTAGTGATTGGCGGGGACCTTGACGCCATGAGGCTTGACGCTCAGGTGTAGCAGGTCATGTCTGGTAAGCAAAAAAAAAACCCCCCTTCCCAGCATAACTTTGAGTATGGCACGGTCCCGGTAGTTCTGGATTGGGGGCAAGTCTTCTTTAAGGCACCATAGCTAACTATCGGAGCCATCCCGTGGAACATAGAGACGTTCCCAAGTCTCATCACCGCCGACATTAGAGCTCAGCAGGTACCCTTCCTCTCATTGGTCCTACTACACACCTCCAAGAAATCTGTGGTAGAACGTATTCCTTGGTAGTGCTGGTTGTCGACGAGGTTGTAGGAGTGGGGGACCCAGCAGTTAAAATAACTGTGCAACCCCAAGTCTTTGTGCAGGACATTGCGCATGGTACTAGGGGAAGTGTGGCAGGAAGGGACGAGTTGTTCAGCAGTCAGTTGAAGGCCTTTCTCTAGCAGTCCCATAACAATGTCACCGCAATGGTTGCTAATGCTGCTGATGGGTGGCCAGGCCAAAGCTCATATTCAAGGGAGTAGCAACTCATACAAAGGAAGTAGAGCCACTGGTTGACCGTGGCGCCGCCCAACTCAGCATGGTATGCAGCTCAGATAAAATGAAGCCTGCCTTGCGGTCCTGGTGCTAAAATAAATATATAAGGGCCCGTACATCACGGCTGGTAAATTTGGGCAGAGTAGGAGCTTCAAAAGTTGACAGGCTGAAGCGGTAATAAAAAGATAAGCTGTGAAATGAGGAATGACCAAATTCCCATATGGTTTATATCACATAATCATTTTCCTTGGCCACTTATATAGGTTTCGTTTATAACATCAATGTCTGAGACTTCTGGCTTAGCCAACTCAAACCAATTTGGACCATCGGTAATAGATCTTCCAGAAAAGGCGGTACTAAGAATGAGCTGCAGTTCCATTGACGATAGAGCACAGATAGCAGCTGAAATGGAAGGTGCATGGATGACTACAAACTTCTACTGTAGTAACATACCGCCAGCTAGCCACCCCCCCCCCCCTAACGACGGAATTTTAACCTCACCTTTGCATAGTGGGTGCATCAAAGGACTCACAGCCGACTGTGCCCACGATCGTAGGTTGTCCCTTACTATGCTGCGGCGTGCCGATTAATTTGTAAGCAGAAAGTCAACTGATCATCCGCATTCTGGGAGACTTCATAAGGGACTATTCGTCCGGTCAATCCGCTGGATGGGGGGACGATCTTGCTGAATTTTGTGACTTCCATGCACTACCGCACCCTGCTCCTCGCCACGAATATCTAAATATCCTTATAGATACAAGACATGCCTATTAACCAATCGGCTATGGAGTCCAGCTCTACGTTAAGACTGGGTAACCCAAGTTACCGCCAAGAAACAAGTCGCCATACTGACACGCCTAATCTATACTACCTACCAGTTTTCTCTCAGTCCCCGTGCCAGACCCCCAGCTCTCTTGCATAGTCTCCACTGGAATCGCACCCCGCCAACGAGGGAAGGGCACAGAGCATCTCCCCACGAATCAATAGAGCCCAGGCCTGTAGATGATGGATTTAGTGATCCTGATACCCCCCCCTCTTCCTCACAGGACCTCTGAGAATGTTCTCACCAGAGGGGTTGTACGTGTATGACTAAAGTGTATGAAGATAGTGCCCAAAAGCAATCAACAAACCCGGCCGAAGTAGAACCTCATGTGACGCTTATATTTATTACCGAGTGGAAGATGCCCAATAGAACGACCAGGCAAGTGTGGTACAGAGCCGGCGAAATGTTTATTACTAGCCATGTCAACATGTACACTACCAACCGAAGTTTCGACGTAGAGGTCAAACGGAGGGACCCGGAGTGGCACCCGTTAATGAATTTTAACATGCCTGTCATCTACCCTGGTCGCTGTACGCCCACCATCCAAATCAAGTTGGACAGCCCGGCTTCCCATTAGGTCATAATGACCATCGATAGGTGCAGCCCATTTGGCCAAAAATAAGTAGGCTAATGACATTGGAGCGGGCATGTACCCGCTCCCTTGATTAAGAGCCGAGTGACTATGATCATGTGCACCGTTATCAGCTAACCAGAGCCCAAGTCACTATAACATAATCCTGGTATGGACTAACGGCTAAGTCGTGATAGTTATCTCTCGCGAGCGTAAGGGCAACCGTTGGGTCCCTATCACTAATGAGCCACTACCACATGGGTCGAAACCCTGTGCGGGCGACCAACTGGCTACTAATTGGGGCTGTTTGGAACCGCTAGTGCATCCCAAACTGACTGTAATGGACATGTGCAGCTGTGTGAACCCCCCAAGGAGTGCTCCAAACCGCATTTGCTTGATTCGACTGCGCCTCTCCGGTGCCATTTGACTAATGCCCACCTGTGAATTCAGCTTACATGCTCGAGTAGCATCGCCGCCTAATGTTTGGCCTTAAAATGGTATCTGGCAAGCCATTGGACACATATGCATGCTGCACACTGGCAGGCGATACACTGGCCCTGTTGAAACTTCACGATTGGTAGTAGTCGTGCCTAATACCATTGGCCTTCCCCTCAAAGGTCTTTATCCAACCCTAATTGGCCAACTGCTCCCGACAAATCATTGTCTGGCCTGCGCAGGTTCGCTGACTAAGCACGCTGGCAAAGCCGTCTTGCCATTGGTAGATACGCTTTCGGAGCCATTACCACCCGGTTGGTCCAAAGACTCGAACCGCCAGCACCCAATGGAGCCTGGGCTCTCTCTGCGCAATCGTGTAAGGCACCACGGCCAGCAGGTCGACCTGCTTCCATCGGACCTAAACGGATACCTGTGCATAATGCGGTGATCCCTTAGAACCCTCCGGCTGCGGACGGACCGCAAAGGTCTACCTACCTACCAGCTACGATAGATAAGCTGCCCATGGGTGGCAGGGGGGTTCCTTGGCGGGTGACCCAGATTGTCAGTCACGCCCCTGCCACCCTCCGCCTCTAGGTGCCATTGGTCAGCAGTCAGTCTCCCCAGCGGATATGCGCGGCTGACGACGGATCCGAAGTTCAGAAGGGACTTTGGCGGGCCCAGCACCCCTCCCTCGCATCCACAGCGTGCATACAAGAGTAGCAGGGCCCGGCCATGAGGGTCTGGTGGTGTCGATGGTGGGCACTTCGACAGCCCGGTGGCCCTGCTTGCATGGGCGTCAGGTAGGAGGCCTTGTTAATGCACCACAAACGTGCGGGTAATAATGTGCATCCCCACAAGACCCATTTCATTTAAGATGTCCATGACACTTACGGGCCGAGTATCACGCGTCGGGTGGTATCTAGCAGCCTCGGGTCGGCCGGCCACTCGCAAGCCGACACGCGCCAAGTCCGGCCCACCACTCACCTTTCGCATCAGGCAGCATTTAGTTGTTTTACCTCGACGGGTATACACACACATAGGCACACGCCAATGCGTCGTACAGCGTTCTCATTACTCGCGGCCCCCCCCCGGGCTTTCCGCACCGGTTTCTTACTTCAGACTTCTTTGTGTAGAGGAAATCGCTGGGATATTGGCACCGGCCGGCATAGAACGAGAGCCAGTCAGCAACAGGCAGACGGGACGCCCCGCATGCTGACGGGTCAGGGATCCGGAGCTGAGGGGGACGAGACCATCCCTCGCCTCCTTCCGGATCCTGCAGTAGGCTACAGGCCTCGTCGACCGAGGGGGAAGGTAGCTTTGCTTAGCTCTATATAAAGGCAAGCATTCCCCCCGCTGCCCCTCGGGTACCAGCTGTACTCGCCCCTCCACTTTAGCCATCTGACCATATCCACATACCTCTTGAGCCACGCCACACTGTATATACCAGCCAGCTGCCTTGATCGTGTAAATAATCTGTTGATGTGCTACCCTTCATCTCGCTTAGCTCAACCGGCGCTTTTACCTTCACCACCTTCATACTCAATCGAGTCCCAGCCCCTGGCCCCTGTGTTTTAGGACACCTGTGGCTTCTTTGCCCGGTCCACCCTGTTCACCACGGATTCCAAACCAACCGCGATACACCGTAGCCCTTCCTATCTATCGTTCACCTTTGTATCTGCCTTTCATTCTACACTGCCCTGCTTTTCCGCAGCGCTTCCGTGTCTTGCGCCTCTTCCTCCTCTAGTATTACCTGGCGGTTTGAGAAACTCTCCCATTGAGGATCCGCCTAGACCCAGCTCCTCCCTTTAGACCTCACCACCCATTCCGATTCTGAGCTCCGCGTCGTGGTGAAACGAGCGACAAGGAAAAAACAAACCTCGCCTATCCCTGCCTCCCTCCTGGTCCACCCTGCCAGAGATCACTGCTTGTGCCACTTCGATAGCTTGAGACTGTGGGTACCGTGTGATACCTCCAACCTTCACTTTTATCGCCCACTACACTAGCTGGCTTGGCCTGGAAGATATCGGCCCATCTCAATCTTATCCGCCACCTCCCCTCCCGTCGTTTCGCGGTCAGAGCAAACCCGCTGGTGCATCAGCCCCCCCTCCATCTCGTGTAGCCCCACCCTCAAATACTTTGCCCTACCAACACCGTGTCTTCATCCCGATACCACCCTCAGATCGCTCCCATTCTTTATCTTATCTTCACTTACCGTGGTATCGTGTCTACCGAATCTATTTATAGCTCGGCCCGCGCCCCACCTGCCTCCCATCCCACTCGCCCTGCACACTTGACTACTAACCTGTAAGTGATCG
This sequence comes from Tieghemiomyces parasiticus, assembly GCA_027575765.1. Taxonomy (NCBI): domain Eukaryota; kingdom Fungi; phylum Kickxellomycota; class Dimargaritomycetes; order Dimargaritales; family Dimargaritaceae; genus Tieghemiomyces; species Tieghemiomyces parasiticus. The sequence goes on from JANBPT010000916.1 coordinate 14,839, forward strand.
ATTCAACTTGGCTGTATTTGTAACCAACCGACTAGGGCAGAATGTCGCCTTGACCTGCACCACATGTCTCTCTGGTCGTCCGTGCGATCAATAGAACAACGAATCAGGTGGTGTATTCTGTACCGACCGATATCGGATAGGAGGCACCTACAGCCCTTTGCCCCGACAGGTCACCAAAGTGGAGCAACCTACTGCCTTCTCCGCCAAGGCCCGTAGCCCTAATGCTAGGGACTCTGAGTGGCCCATTGGGGAACGAGGATAGCGCGAATCCAAGGGCCGTGGGGTGCAGGTTCCGTGCCACTCCCTCCCTCGTGTACTCAATCACCTTAAATCTTAGACAGGCCGGCTGCTGGGCCTACCCGTTGAGTCTGCCGGATCGGATAGGACGATAAGCTTACTTGGGACACAGCGGCCATGACTAACCTATTTTTGACCCTTACAACCACTACCAATGCTCTACCCTCGCTTTCCCCGCGCCGCCAATACTGTTATCAACCACCATCCATCACTGCCAATCTCCTCTCAAACTTATCTGGCACGCAATCTCTGGACCCTTGACACACGCAATTTTAACCGGACTTACTGTGCCCCACGCCTGTGGCTTGCCTCTTATCTTACCTTCCTCTCCACTCGACCCGATCTGTGCTGGACATCACCCGGCTTTATCTCTCGTCTCCTCTTCTCTCTCCTCCACTGCCACCGCCCGCTATTATTCCGGGCACCATTCTCGGAACTCCCGGATACATGTGGGTTCAAATTCTACGACCGACCTTCAACCTTACCTTGCTCCTACCAACACAATCATGCCCATCGGATCTCAAACTAGGATCTGGACTCAGCCTGCCAGGTGCGTCTCCCCCACTCCTTTTTTTTATTTTTGAAACTGACACTGCGTTTCAGTTCGGGACGCTCTCTTTCTCTCTCTCTCTCTCTCTCTCTCTTTCAGCCCTCTTCCTTTGAATCCCTGCACCACCTCAACTCGCCCTGCGGTTGGTTTGTACCTGTGTGTGTGTATATATACTTTCTCAGCCACAATAGTATCGAAGCCTTGCTGTAGCGACCGCCCTAATTCTTTGACCGGGTGACCTTCGACCCTCGGCCCGTCTTACTCCTCTGCTTTGTTACCGAAAACAAATCGATTGGAAGCGATAGACGACCAGCCGCCTACATTTTGCCTAGTGTCTTTTTTTATCCCGCCCCTCCTCCTCCCTGTCCAAGCTTCGACTGGTTGGCACGATCCCAAACTGTCTCCTGTCCAACGAGAGGCGCGCCCAGACCACTCACTAACGGCACCAGCTTATGACGACAAAGGGGCCAAGCGAAAAATAACACTGCGAGCTTGCAACGTGATTCGTCCGTTGATTTAGGTGAGTCCCCGATTACATCCGATGAAGAGGGCCTCTCCTCCCGATAGCTTTCGTTTTTTTTCTTTTCCCGGCGGTGTCTCCCGTCCTGCGCCTGGTGTGTGCGGAGGTTTCTCCCCTCTTATCGCGCCCGCAACGTGGAGACCGACTGCCTGCAGGTCTCTTAGGAGCCTTATTTGTACTCGCCAGTTTGTATATAAGGCTCTACTGGCCCTGCTACCCCGCCTCGGGCTCGGCCTCCGCATTGCCGAAGCCTATCTCCCTTGCATTACCTTCCATTTTACTATTCGCCTATCATTGGGCGTATACATGTCTAGACTGGTCTCCACCAATATATTTACCGTCCTTTCATTCAGTATCAGTTTTTTTTCGATATTTTCAACCCATCATCTCACTACTTTGCTCTTTTTTTGCATTAATCTTTCGAAAGACCTGCATCCTAGCCACACTCAATCTTTTCTTCATTGGCGTTTCCACCACCCCTACCTCGTCATTACACAGCGTTTTGACACCTCCCACCCGACTCTTCCAACTCACTATCTCAGCCTTGGATTGTCACGCCTATACTCTTCAATCCCAGACCCCACTTATCAGCCCTTCCCTCCCCTGGTCATTGAGCGCATTCCCGGGCTCCATATCCTCGCATCCACCTATAGCGAGTTTACAAGTGGCTAGACCATCGACCTATCAAACCCCCCATCTTCCGAGTGACAACATTACGTAAGTTGACATTGCTTTGACTTCATACCACAAACGAACCTGCCCCGATAATCGGGGCTGTCACCCTCTTACGATTCCGTTTCCTACCACCACCATGTTATCTATTTACCGGTTTGCTTGGCTGGACCGCGGCCCTGACGGCCTTTGTTGGTCACAAGCCACACCCGCCTCTCCTACCCATGGTAGTAGGCTTGTCGGGTTGCCACAACATGCCCTCACCCATGGCGTCACCCTGACCGATTACGGTATAGGAATACGTCCTCTAGTTCCTCTCCACGCCACATTACGCGAGAGGGGTAGAGTTGAGGACTGGGTGGGCCGATAGATTTCGACCACGGCCAGGCCAGCCGGATTCCCCATTATTTTCCCGTCTCCATCCTATTCGCGCCATTTTTAGTCTATACTAGGTGATCTATCACCCGGGTCACCGTCTTATCTCCCTTTCGCAGTCATCTATACTGCCAGGTGATGCCGTCGTTAAGCCACGGACTACCGAATCGGGATGAGGCTAATCGATCCACCTGCAGCGTTGCGTCTGGTCGTTGCCTTCCGGGTGGTTTTTTTTTAGAGATACCTTGACTCGCACTTGAAATACCTTTTCTACGCAATGATGGCCCGTTACTCACGGTTTCCTTCAGATTATCCTACCCCTGGTGACCAAACGCTGGTCCATGTCCCCTGTAATCCTTCGGTTTCATTATGCATCCGCCGACCTGGTTATATCCTGCACAACTGAAGGTTTGTTGGGGTGGCTAGACTGTGTGGGAAATGATATGCGGTTGACTCGGAGTGATATCCGGGAGGCATCGTATGCATGTCTAGCGGCGGCGCTAGCGGCTGTTCGGGTGGGTGGTGAGGGACGATGAGCGCTTGGAGCTCTCCAGGTGGTGTTTACATTATTCGGTGGACGGGGCTACTGGTAGGAGTAGGGCTGTAACCATAGGTCAGCTGAGGTGGCGAGTGACAGATTTGGCTGTGGGACTCTCCCCTAGGCCCAGGCCTGTCACTTCAAACCGGTGCCCCCCCCGGATGGTTCAATCCCCTATGCCGATGTCCTGAAATCATTCTGGCCCATCGGCTATTTACCCCTCCTCCCTTCTCTGGCCCAGCTCCCCTCCCCCGTCTTCCCACTGGCGGTATTTCGCCCGCACCTCCTCTGCCCTTTCCACCCCCTCACGCCATCATTCACTTGTCCCCTCCCCCGGTATTTGCAGTTGGCCATCAAACTGGGCCCTACTTGGGTACACAAGCCTAACCCGAAGCATCCAACTCGACCCCCCTCCACTAACCAATGCATGTCTACACCTCTGCTTTACTCCCCCCCCCACTTGCCAACCCCTTCTCTTCACCAATACATAGTCGACTGTCAGCCGTCGTGCGCATCCTACCTTCGTGCCCCTACCGCACTCCCTCCCATACGCAACACCGCGTCTACATTGCCTTATCTACATCCCAAGGCTGTGGCGCACTGCCTCCCTCCGCCCGAGTCACAGTGAACGGCTCTGCACCCGACTCTGCCACTTTTCTTGTCAAGGCTCACTCGCGGACCCAGCTCACACTGGTTCCCCTTCTCCGCCAATTTCGCCCCTACCATCGAGTTGGCGCCTTGCATTTCAACTGATAGTGACTTCTCCCTGTTTGGATTTGGGACCGCTCATATCTATCCATCACCCACCACCAGTCTACTTTTTCTCCATCCGACCCCTCCCCGCCTCTGTCAGTCCAGCCGGTCTCGCGCGTGACTTGCCCCCCCCATCTACCCCGCTTCTTTGGCATCACCTGTCTTGCGCTCATTTTTAAGGTACTGTGTACCGGTAGCTTTTTCTTAATCACAACCACCCGGCACCCGCGTCCCGAAACGCTGCAATCTGGATTGTATTTTTTGTGGGACACTGTCGCTGCCCATTGACCACGTTGCCTCTCCCGTCCTTCATTAGCCAACTTGTCCAGATTCCCGCGCTTCATCGGTCGCTCCTTTACCCACCGACAGTCCTTGGCGCGTATCAACCCACTCCGAGCCCCGGCGCCAGCCCTCGTCCTCCTCTCCCGCTTTCGCTCGCACAAGTATTCGTGTGTCGCAGAGTCGAGCCGATCCTTTAAGCCGGCCGCCGTAGTCCCCCTCTTCCGCATCGTCGGCTGTTGACCTGTCTGCACATCACCGTGCCGGTCCACTCCTTTTCTGACGCGCGTCACTATTTTTCCTCCTCCCGTCCCCTTCGTCTGCCATCGCTAGGACATAAGTTTATGATCCTGGTGGCATCTCCACTGCACTCTGCATCGCTTTAGGTTGCCATCTAGTCCGCCTCTCTCTCGGGA
>JANBPT010000917.1:0-19201 GCA_027575765.1 Tieghemiomyces parasiticus
GCCCAAGAAGAAGAAGAAGGCTGCCCCTGCTGCCCCTCCTGCCGAATAATTCTGCCCTCCCCTCCTGCAACCGGCACTTGGGTTGACGGTCAAGTCCACCGCAAGCATGTGATACACCATTACCATCCTTAAAGGCACCTGCTGTTGGTATAATGTACTTCCGCTTACAATTGGCTACTGGAACATGCACCGTCGTTACGTTTAGTTCAGTTGGTTCATCCACAACGTTGACAGTCACCCAGGTTATTATGAATTTCTATATGTATCAGCCTAGACACCCGGCTATTAGGCTCTATTACGGTATCATTATCATGTTGTCTCTCTCTCTCTCTCTACTGTTTTTTGGATGCTCTTTCAAAGTGATTTTTTCACTACTTTGTCATGATTGTGAAGTATTGGATAATCTAGGCTGCGGCTTCTACAACTGCCGATGCTCTTCTGTGGAAAAGCTCAGGCTGCCTTGATGATACTGTAGATCAACTACGAGGTGAGACGACGATCTAAGATAAAGGATGTTATAAGGCAGTCTACTCTTTACTGAGGCGGTCGGCTGATAGTCATTTTTTATGTCACCGTCATATGCAAGCATATGACGCTTGGCGGTAGAAATCATGTGAAAAGAGACGAGAGAATGACGATAGAAAACGAGGCATAAAAGTGAGAGAAAGAGACGGCCAATGTATAATAATGTTACGTGCGATGGTCATGATTCGGTAGGTTTGTCGAAAGGCCTTTCATGCTTGAATATTAGAGACGTTAGCTAATTCCGGATCTGGCAGGTGCGGCCGCAGGGAGGTACAAGCACCAGCCTTTTACCGCCCGCTGGGGGCGCATATGAAACGCAGGGTGCAATGGAGGAGGGCGATCCTTACTGTCCTTCATATGCTGTCGTGCCTTAACAATATCATGAAATAGCTTGATCGGCGGGTGCTTAATCACTACATAGCCGAGCTCAACCGTACCCGGCATACCATGATCATTCGCCTGTAATCATGGTTGATTGCCAAAGGCGAGATATTTCTGTCTAAATAGCAAAGATAAAATGGTTCCGGCTTATCCCGACCACAGACATGGTATCAGACTGAGACGCTTATAGATCATAGAGCCGGTCTTAAAATCCGCAGACCTTGGCCGTGGGATATATATATCATCCGACAAGGACACATCCCAGAGGGTGTTACACGTTGAAGGTAGAGGTGAAGCCGCTGGCCTTCCCAGGGCCTGGCGTCCATGTCCCTGCAGAGCCGTCGGTCTGCCCTCCGAACCGGCTACTCGTGGTTAGGCTGCCGTCTCGGGGAAGCCGGATACTAATATCTCCCCGCTAACAAGAGTAAAAGATGCCCAACAACAGGTGATATTTATCATCGTCCGTAGGTGTCTAGCATTTATTCGGAAGTTAAAGCTACGACAACGACGCTGTTTCTAACTTCGTTCTTCAACTAGAGCGACAGATTTTGCCGTTCACGGTGTCTGACGGCCGCCTATACCTAACAGAATAGGGTCCCTAGTTTCCCAAACCTATAACCTTCGAAACCTACAAGGATACCGACAAATGGGTGGGGGACCCGGCCAGATTGAGGAGCGGGGGAGGGATCTGCATAAGCTGGGAGCAGGAATCAGGTCCTAATGGACCATCCACTCGCTCTGGGTGGATGGCTCTTTAAAGTTGGAGTCAAGTTCTAGGGTCATAGTAATCAGGCCAGGTGAGCTGTAAGGGAAGAGAGGGAAGGGTATTGGTGAGGTCAAAGTGGTAAATGAAGAACGGGTTAGCTCGTGAGTAGGCAATAGATAAGCGCCGACCAACTTCCCTGAAACCACACATTCAGAACCGCTCTCAATGGGAGGGGGGTGGAAGCTGCAAGTTTGGAGAGGGGTGTATTGTTGGAGATACCACCCTATCACCCCAATGCTCAAAAAGAAAAAAGAGGAGGTGTCGGAGTAACTTCAAAGTAAGCAACTTACAGCGTAGCGGGCAGGCCAGCGGGGCCAGATCATCAATGGTTACTGTGTGTAACTGGCGGTTGAATCGGTAAGTTACCCGAAGTTGCTTGCGTCGACCGAAGCACGGGTCGAAGAACCCGACCAGGTCAGCTTTGGTGGCATTACCGGGCAACACCAGCTTGGAGTGGTTGACGAGATATTGCAGAGGCACAGTCACATCGACTACCGGGGACTGATCCGCATCCCAACCGCCATTCTCTTCCTCGTCTTCGCCTGCCACCGCCCCATCGTCCGTGCCCGGGTCACCTCCGGTCAAAAAGGACAGTGGGATGATGTTCAGAGCGTCGCGTAGTCGTTTATGGCGGAACCAGGTCCGCACGTCAAACACATTCCCATCGGCAGGACCAGGTGCCAGGGCGGCGGTGGAGGATGGGTCGGTGGTAGTAGCGTCGATATCGGATGGGGCCGACTTGTCAAAGTTTCCGTAATGGGCTTCCACGATTTCGAGGCCGTCCACCTCGCGCTCGGCCGCACATTTTTGGTCGGCCTGACGGCGGATCGCATCCTGGGTAGCGAGGGCCTCGGCGCGACGGTGCGCCAAAGAGGCGCGGTACTCGTAGCGTAGAGTGGCCAGTCGCAGGGCGAGTTGACGGCGGCGGCGTGGAAGGATTACGCAATGGTAGAGTGCCAGGCCCGCGAGTGTGGGGATAGTCACAGCCCCTACCACCATACGCAATGACGTGACCATTTCCAGTACCACGGGGACGAAGAACGACTGACCTAGGCGGTCGAAACGGAACTCCAGCTGTAAGGGGCGAAAGTAGCCAAACACCACATCAAGGCTCATCTTGCAGCGGCGCGTGAGGTCCCACCGACTCCCGACAAACATAGCAGCGCCCTCCCGGTTGCCCAGCGTCATTCCGCCGTGGGCCTCAATCCCCTTGACTACCGGTCGGCTGCACTGTAGGCGAACATAGGATTGGGCCAGGCCAGCCTGGCACTCCGCGGTTACGATCGTGTCCTCATAGGTCTTGGACACCGCAACCAATGTTGAGGCAGCTGGCAGGTTGAACACCGTGTCCGGGCCACCGCCGGGGTGGTGATAAGCCGGTCGGCGACCCCACGACCCGACCGACCAGATGCCGGTGTTAAACCCGGCGCTCATCATTACCTGATCGTCCAACCGTCGATTCAGATCGATCCGGAACACCGGCGGCCGGGCTGGGTTCACTAGGGTGCACTGGCTGAACACGGTGAAATCCATGTCGGGCACGTAGGTAGTGCGGATTTGGGCCTGGTGGGGCCGGGTCAAGTCGTAGGTATACTCCGCCAGAAATTGGCTGCTGACATGGTGGCGCAGATGGACGGTGAGCCGTTCGGCATGACCTGACATTGTTCCAGCACCGATCTGCCCGCGGAGCACGGCGCTCACTCGTTCGCCGAGGGGTAGCAGGAAACTGTGCGCCACGCTTACGTGGTGGTACTGGGCACGGTCCAGGTGCTGCCAGACCCGGCGAACCGGGGTAGTTAGGCTATGGGCCGTATCCGCCAAGGTGGCGCAACCCTGGCCCTGCACTAGTGGGATGGGGCCTTCGGCTTTCTTGGCCGCAGGGGGCGCCATCTGGGCAGTGCGGGTGACCATCGTCGGAAAAAGGTTACCGGGGAATGCCATGAAGGCTGGCGTGGGTGGGCTAGACGTGGCAGGGGCATCAACGTCGAGCGCGTTAAATACCTTAGTGGCGTCGATGTGGACCTGGAGCTCACCCTTGGATTGGAGCAGCTGATGAAGTTTTTCCCGGCGCATCTGAAGCAGTCGGCGCTCCAGCTCCTGTCGCAGTTCGTCAGGGGTCTTAATCCGGTGGCCGACCGTCAGTTCACTGAGAACAGCGGTATCATCGTGGTCCTGTGGGTTGTTGTACTCTACGACACCAAGGCCTGCTTCTCCGAGGGTATCGTAGATGGCACGCTGGCGTGGGTCCGACAGCACTGGTTGGAAAGGAGCGGAAAAAAAAGACGCCGAGGGGGGGGGAGAGAGATAGGAAGTGTCAGCAGGAGAGAGTGGGAGGGGCTGGCATCGGGTTATTTTCTACCAGCCAACAAAACTTGGTGTACTGGGTGCACCGTAATTAGTACGCCATCCACGCCGACCGTTCTATACTTACCGTCGTAGGCCCGCTGGATATTCTCGAATTGCGTCCGGGCAACCTCGCGGACCTCAGGGTCCACCTGGCGGTCCGGGTGGAAAGTGAGGCACAGCCGCCGGTAGCTCTCGCGGATCTGCTCGTCGCTGGCCTGGCGGGAGACGTTGAGGAGAGTGTAGTAGTTGCGACCCGCTTGAAAGCGGACCTGCAGCTGGTCCAGTATGGAATCGTTCAGGGTTGGATCGACTGGCTCCTCCAGGTGACTAACGGATGGGGATTTGTGGGTGGTCACCAGGGGAACAAATAGAACTGTATGAGCGTGGTGAGATCAAGTACGGCCTGAATGAGCCGCAGATAGGTAGGGTAAAGTGGTCTTGAATAATTTCAAGCGTGCCACCCTACAATCGACGTCACAAGAACTTGGCAGTCATCCAATCGGCTCACCTTTCCCAGTCTGTCGGGATTTCATCACTCGGCAGGTCGCCATGCCGGCCACGGAAATGGGCCTGGGGATCAGCTGAGTTTTCAAAGTCCTCCCCGAAGGGATCGGTAGGGAGCATGGTCGTTACGCAAGCAGAAGGTACACGGCCGACGATGGGTGCAGGAAAAGATGAGATATGTGATTACAAGTTAAGGGTTAGGGCCCGAAAGCAAGCACACTGACAGGCGGCCACTGCCAGTGATAAAGAACCATGCGATGGTGGCCTACCTACCACATGCTCTGGAGAACTGCATCCCATGAAAATGCATCCGACCACTGGGGCCCTCCCCAACCAGGCACGTATATTAGCGGCAGCAGTTAAAAGGCGGAGTGGAGTGAGGTGGTGCACGTGCTATCGACGCAGGCGAGCTAAAGGATAGCAAGCTGGTTTGCCCTCCGGTGTGGAGGATAAGGTTGCCTATGCATTATTCTGACAATCCTGCTTCGCGGACTCATAATATAAATGGCTACCACTGACCATGCACCACCGCAGCTTTGGCCTTATTTCGTGTTGGCCGCAAATGCGTCAAGTATCACCTTCCACAAGTTAGGCATGGTCGCCTTGCCTCAAGCATGGACTAACCAGCCTCGTCGCGTAGCTTAAAGCTCAGCATACGGGCCATGGGGTTTAACTGGTGACAGCATACGAGCCCGAATTCTCGTTTGAGGACACTGGATATTCACGGCTGGCCAGCTCCGTATCGATAGGAGTGTCTGGGCCCCGAGGAACCGAGACTTTCATAATACGCGACCCGCCTTGTCAAGCGATTACCTGGAAAGAAAGGGGGGGATACTATAACCAAGAAGGCCTATCCAACGGGTAGGTAAGGTTGGTACCATGGCCTGAATTATCACTATACTAAAAAGACAGCTTTTCAGTCGGACCGCGCTGGGCCTGCAAAGTCCACCAATGCCAAATAACATGGGGACTAGTATGGGCCTTGCTAACCTCACGGACGGGAATGAGCACCCACCGGACCCCAGGTCTGGCCACGTATAAGTGATAATTCCCATCGTCCTCACAGACAAGATGGTAAACACTATGAATACCAATCTCATAAAATACTTTCCCTTAGCGCCACCCGCTCCCAAACCGCCCGCCGCCCTTTTCCTACAGTTGAGTACACTCCGTCGAGGACGGAGTTCGTTGCGGCGGAATGGAGGAACAGTCGAGTGTAATGGTTTCCAGGTGTCACTCCGTTACGCCCAAACCATCAAGTAACGGGCGGAGTGAGAGCCCGGCCAAGCGAATTCTCGTTGTCCCGGCTTGTGTTACCACCGGTTTCTACTCTTGCCCTATCCCGTTCGCGCGGCCCCCGCCATATCTCTCCTTAACATAGAATGGGGCGAAGCTTTACCCATGGCGACATCACATCCACTCTACATGGCCGACACTGTGCTGCGAAGTCAGAATATACCAGACTCCCCAACCTATTTTGAGATATCCGACCGGCTTCCAATTATGTGAAGTTTGCTTTGTGCGGGGACACGGAGAGGCCAACTGTCGTCCTCCCGCGGCTGTTCCACGTACCCTATTGCCGGCCTAATTAATTGAGGAGGAAGGGGAACGTCGACGTTCACTTCAGTCGACCAGTCTGGCTCCTTGTTGCAGCACTGCTTAGCATATATATATATATAGAGAGAGAGAGACGACGAGCTCCATACCGACTCACGCCACTACCCATACTCTAGTAGTTCCGTCCAGTGTCTTGTTCGGTGCCTCTATTTATTGCTATCCTACCACTACGCTCCCCACACCCGTCCCTTTATCACTAGCCATGCCCCCCTCGTTGCGCTTCACCGCCCTAGCTCTGCTCTGCAGCTCACTTCTGATAGTTCTTACAACTCTCCGTCCGTCCCTTGCCAAGGGGGGCTCGACTTCGTTCTCCCCGGCTACCAGCGAACTAGCCAAGCTAGTAGAAACTATGCCGGCTCGGGATATCTTGAACCATCGGCCCCAGCCCAGCGGCCAAGGTGAACTGATCTATATCAAAAAATTTGTTGACGCCATACACGCACTAGCGCTGAAATCCCCACTCGAAAGCCTATATGCTTGTGCTGACCATCAAATAGCGCGACGGGTTGGTGGGGCTATCCCTGACAGCGCTGTGATGGCTTTGGCCGCCAGGGCCTGCACCAAGTCATACCTCCCCCTGTTGGCTGTCTACCAAGGAGCGTTTCACCTAGCCTTGGACGAACTCGTCGCCCACTTAAACGCGACTAACCCGGACGTCATGGTGTACGTAAATCGTGTCCTCAATCTTGATGATCCCAACCTCGGCCGGCGTCCCATTCAGAGCTACGTTAATGCCTATGATATGAATGAGGAATATCTCATGAGACACATGGAAGGTAGGCGCGTGACGGCATTTCTGAGGCAGGACCCTGAACTGATGACCTGCCTGTTCTGGGGTATGATTCATTATAGTGATCATGTTATGGATATTGAGGACCTTGAGTACTATGTTATCGAGCAGCTCGCTGTAGTCCGGGGTGCCAACATCCGCGAGCGGTACATTCGGTCGGTCGGCGTTCCACAAACCATGGCGTCGTCGCCGGAAGTGATACATCCGACCACCAGTGAGACTAGCGAGAGTCGTGATGCATTGCCGTCTATTAGAATGAACTTTAACCCCACAACTTTTGAAATGGAGGCGCGCGCTGCGTGGACTAGGCTCCAGGAAACGCGGCCCAACGTCCACGACGAGCGGCTGCGTATAGCCCTGATACTGTGGGACGCCAACCGCGACATTATAACTGGGCGTAATGAACTTGCGCCCAGCGACCCTTACGGAATCTATATGACTTAGTCGAAACCTGTCAAAGACATACGTTCAGGAAGGGGGTAGCTGCGAGGGCGTCGATGATGAAAGACTAGACCGAGAAAAAGCCAACATGTAGACTCCTACCCACAGCATGGCTACCTTTTTAGCTTCTCAAATAACTTTAAGCGAACCGGGCAGCCTCGGACTGGACTACTCTGTACAAAAGGATGGGTAGCTTGGCCACACTGGGCGTTGTGCACTATCGAATAAACATTCACCAGCGTATTTTGCCTGATACTTAAATTGGCCAATAATGGCCAGTCTTACTGGCCTGCCTTAATTATGGCAATCTGGGTAGCCCAGGAATTACTCTAGCCATCGTCGCTGGGCTTGACTTGGTCATGGTTGCCATCATCCACATTGCTGCTGTCATTTCCAACGGTTCAGTCCGTCGGGAAAATCCGCTTACCATGGGCAGCCAGCGCGATGGCTTCCACCTTCGGCATAACCCCCGGATACATGTATGTGGTAAGCTCGTCTGGTCTCAGGCCTTGGAGAACTCTGTCATCGTAGTAGAGTTTCGCATTGGCCCTCTGGATGCCAGGGCTGATAGCTGAATATACACATATAGAGTTGTTGGCGTTGCGATTGGCGTGGATGCGGATGAGTTGCTTATACTTAGTTGGTGAGCATGAGGCCCAGGGGGGGGGAAAGCGAAATGGTCTGTTAAGCGGGTGCGGGAGTTGGGACGCTGGCTGGATGGACCAGAGCTACTATCAGTGCGGCAGCGGGAGTGATTAAATTATTGGTATTGGATAAGCGAGGCTAATGATTAGCAGATCTGGTTGAATTGATACGTGGAGTTTTATTTTATTCCTTTATATGTTCAGATTTACCGGCCAGGCCTGGCTTCCCTCTCTGAAAACCTACCCGTCTGTCTCTCGCCCACTCAATATGATATCCTGTCCCGTAACTGAACGGCAAAGGGTGTCTAATAGATTTTTAGAGATTATCAAATGGCTAAGAGGCCCACACAACATGAAAATGGGTGCGCAGATAGAGGGGAAGTGACGGGGTAGGGAGAATGTGGGAAGGGACGTTAGGGTATTCGCACTTGTGATTTAGATAAAAGAGGCTCCGGAGGTAATACTGGGTAAGAGATGTCTAATAAGGAAGGTTGGTATGTAGAGATGGTTCTGTTGAGCATAATAACGGGCCTAAAGGGCTAAAACTCGCAAGGCACGACGGCAAAGCCGCACAGCGAATGAAGGCATACTCTTGTAGATTAAACACAAAGTGAATTTCTAATAGTCTCGAACCTGGTACATTGGGAAGCGCACTTTGTGTATGGTTGCGCCGATACTGTAGCACAGTCACAGTCAGGTTATCTGGAGTTGGTTTTAGACGGCGTGCAAACAGTCGACACTCCATGGATAGATCATACCGCTCTAGACCAGCAATGGGTGCTTTCTCTTAGGCAACCTCCCACTGTCAACCCCAATACAGCATTACAGCGGGCTCATTGCCCCAAACCGCATGACTCTGCCAATCTGCAGAGAAGAGATCGTGTGAGAGAGTGGGGGGGGTAAGTTAGCTTGGAGGGTGCTTATTCCTGTGGTAGATGCGGTCCTCAATTCGCTAGCTCATCAGTCCCCGATTGTCTAATTTCTCGATTTACTGGTCGGTATAAACCACAGATAGCGTTGATCGACGCAGTGCGGTCCGACCCTCTGTCGGATGGTCGCAGTGCTTCGGCCTATCGGCCTTTGCAACCGGTCGCATTAGTTATTTTCGGCAGAGATAAGTCCGGCGGTACTAACGACCGGGTTGTCAGGCGTGTGGAGTGTCAGTCTTTATTCGATTAGTGATCTGTCGGTGGTCTATGATTGTCAGTCTATATCCGTTCGAAAGGCCAGCCGGGAAAAACGCCCTTACCGAGTAAAGCGCTCACCACCTGACCGACTGGTTTGTTCCTACGCTTTACACCATACTCCCCTGTATTCCTTATAACGTTTCTACACGCAAGATACCGCAGGGCGGGGTTTTAACGGGCTACTCGCTGTAGTCAGGGAGAACAGACTGTGGACTGTATGATGGCAGATCGTACTGCGGCTCGTCCCAGGCCCGATGTACCAAGTCCCCGTCACGATTCTGCCTAGTACGCACTAGCCTAGAAAATTCAGCATTGAACGCGACGAACCGTAATCCGTCGTCCGCCCCACCGAAATGCATAAACCCGTTTTGGTACGTCGGCCGCCAGTTACGTAATAAGGCCTCGGAGTGGTCGCGTACACCACCATTGTACAGCGACTTGAGTCGCTCGTCATTCGATTCCGTCACGAGAGCCGCTAAATTGGCCCCACCGTCTAGCAAGATGGCCATCGCGTGGAGATAGATAACGTTTACGTCGGCCACGTAAGGGGCGATCTCGTGCAGGGCTCTCAGGATAGCTTTGTGGCAACCACGATTGACGAGAAACGCAAGGGAGAGGGACACCAGCTGCTGACGCAAGTTCAGCCGGATAGCGCGCCGTGCCGACCGACTGAGCGGCGGGGAGCTCCCCGTGATGATCCGGGCCAGATCGTCGTCGTAGTTGGCCAGGGCATGTTTGATAGCGGCATCCAGTACTTTGCCATGCCAGAAGTAAAGCAGAATACCACGTGCCAGATGCTCCTTTCGGTCGAAGCGAAAGTCTAGGGCAGCGAGGATTGGAAACATGCGGATGCGGCGGGAACGGCGGGCGCGGCTGTAATCGACCCATGAGCAGAGGTCCAGCCTAGAGGTTAGCCATTGCTGAAGGTCGACCGAATCGCGGGGGCTACCGCGATACAGCCAATCAACCGCATAACGGACACTCCAGGTCGAGGAATCGGATGTATCGCTAAGGATACCCTGAGCGGCCTGCATAACCAAGGGAGTAATGAGGTACTGGATAAACCCGGCCAGTTCTTCAACTTTAGGCCCGAATTCCAGTTCCGTCTGCCAGGGTTTGAAGAAAACGATGTCGGCTATACGGTTAAGAATCTGGCGGGGAAGATGAGGGCCGGGGGGGGGTCATTTAAATTATCGCAGCAACTAGGATTAATCACACAAGCTCTCCTTGGAGGTATAAATAATGGCCAGGTTACCTGAAGGGTTCTGCTTGGAATGCCTAGTAGGATTACAAATTACTACTGCACAATACACTTCGTACATTTTTCTCGTAGCTACTCACGGATGAGTCTATCCGCCTCCCCGTGATTGCCGAATGCGTTGGCCCCTGCGATGCTGACTCGTTCGTGAGCACCATCGGCTCAGGCCCCGTTAGTGTCGAAGGCACAAGGCCTATGGCATCTGGTGGGCCTTGATCGTAGTACGTGGTCGTCAGTACGGGGGTACATGTAGCGGTTAGGGCTAACATACCGAACAATGTGGCTCGCATGGTCAGATGTAGTAATTAAAAATATGTTTGTTGGATACTTTGCGGTGCAGGTTATAAAAACAACATGTGCCATCTAGCGGGGCGGCGACGGTTAGAAAAACGAGGCTAATCTAGGTAAGAATGGGCAGATAAATTTGACACGAGGTTGTAGGTGTAATCGGTACGAGGTTTAAGCTTATATAGTCCGAGATTCAAGGCTGGAAATGGCTAGTACTCCCGCCAGAATAAAAATAGTCTGTTCCGGAACTCAGGTTACAAGTGAGCGGGGTATACGTTACCGTAAATGGTAGGGAGGTCGAGTAGCTAGGGGGTTGTGAAAAATGGGGTGAGTCGGAGGTTTAAGAATGAAAGACGCTTATTATGTCGGGCCGTGACATCCTAGGGGATTCCCTGCCGTATATTTGTGTGGAGGAGTGAGGGGACCGAAATTGATATAGGGCACCATGGCGTTTGCCTTGTCGACTGAACAGGCGACGGTTGCGTATGTTCAAGTCAGTCCTTGACATAATAGCAGTAGTGGGGCCTTGGAAGTGTAGGGTTGCGGCACAGTAGTACTAGACGAGGAAAAGAGGCGACCGCCACCGGCGCGCAAGCTTATATGAGTGTAGGGAATGGGCGTCAGGATTAAGTTTAGGCGGTAATGATAGAGACCCCCTGACTTGATTGGTCTGTGGAACCTAGGACGAAGGTCGTAAGGTTGAGCCTCCTTTCCCTTCGCCTCGCCGATTATAGACAGATCCCTCTTTCGTTTCTCAACTCTTTTCGGGGTATGGCGGGTCATCGGTCCCTTCCGTACTACATCTCCGGTTAGCTGTTTGAAACAAGCGGAGGGGAACTTAATAGGGCCTTTAAGTGTAACGACGGCGTGTCTTCCTGACTAAATATCCCCCTTGTGCCTGCAGCCTTAGAAATGGGGACCTCTGCCCCTTCGAAACTAGTAAATAGGTTGCAGTATAGAGACTAGTCCCCGTCAGGACGAGATTGTCGATCGCATTCTGCCCCTTTGCCGCCATTATTTTGAAAACGGTTTTTCAAGATATGATTTCAAACCGAGCTGTTATATCTAGGGCTTGAGAAACGCCGGAATGTATAATAAATAGTTCAGAGAAAAGTAGTATGTTAATGATCTAATAGCTGCATTATAATTACCAAAGATATTACCTTACTATGGTGCTCGTATCTCGGATGACAACGGGCTGGATCTTTACTAAAGTATTTGAAAGTATAATGGGACATAATCCCTGAGCAGAGCCAAGGCGTATTTTATTGATGAATCGGACACTGGTGGGAAGGGGAGGGGAGCCTCCGGGACCGTACAATGTCTGCTCGGCCTCTCTTTGACCGAGTCTATTCGGCTCGGAGGAAATGCGTCAAGAAGCGGGGACATATCGGATGGGCTAGGTAGCGGTGCTGATTTCTCATTAGCGTTGGAGCATATAGGTGGGAAGAGGTAGGGTAGTAGAAGCAGATTATGAATTTTGGATCATGTCCACTGTCGATTTAGCAAAGCGTGATAATTATACTAATTATTTGTATTACGCTATCCTCGGGAAGGGAACTCTGGCTCCACGGCCGACCTGGGAGTCTTACCGACATGGAATAACGAGGTAGTGCATGCGTTGTAGCAGTAACACGGACGCTTGACGAAGTGACAGGAGGAAATCAAGCGCCCCTGGACCTTGCTAACGCCAGAAGAGAAGGGTGGGATCCTAATTTGCTCTATTTTCTGTTCGCTGCTACTGTGTTGTATTAGTCTGAATATGTCAAATTACGGAGCAGAAAGGATACGGTAACAAAGTCAGAATATGCTGGTAGGGGGGAACTAGAAGACTTGAAGCTGAACCTCAACCTGGAGAGAATGTGCGGCAGGGACCTGATGGGAGGAAGAGATGAGTTCGTTTGGTCGAGGATAAGTGTCCCCGCTAGACCAGTGTATGGGGTGGCGTGTCCGCCTCTCACCTGTTG
Organism: Tieghemiomyces parasiticus; assembly: GCA_027575765.1. Lineage (NCBI taxonomy): Eukaryota > Fungi > Kickxellomycota > Dimargaritomycetes > Dimargaritales > Dimargaritaceae > Tieghemiomyces > Tieghemiomyces parasiticus. The sequence goes on from JANBPT010000917.1 coordinate 12,715, forward strand.
GTCTTTGACGGTCCGGCAGGTTCTAGGGGTCAGAGGTGGTCGGCCCTCCTCACTCACACCACACAATAGTACCCGCAGGCATCACCCTCACCCTACCGTGACGGTCACATTACTCCCGGACAACTTAGTTTGTACACCCTCCCCCTTCACTTCATCGTTAATTCCGCGGTTTAGGGGAACGTCTTCATCCACTTGGTCTATATATATATATATCCATCAGCGGGATGTGGCACGCTGTGTCCTGGCCCTACCATCCCAGGATGAGTTCTTTGTGGGTGTAAAATTGGGAGGAGGGGTGGGGGATGGTCTATGTTAATGAGGCCACAAAAAGTGACCACCCACGCCTAGGAAATTATCCAGCTGGATGGGATGGAGATGGGCAGGTTAACCTGGTAAGTGTAATTCAGAGCCAGCAGGGCAGTTGAGAGGGGCGTGCGCCTTTCCTCGGCTTCGCAACGTGGAGGGGGAAACCCAGGTAGCCGAGCGCTAACTGTGGCCATTGTGTTTACCCCCACACTCAATGGCCAATCCACGTTTTTGACGTACTACGCGGCTTGACCATCTAACAATTTCCTGGAACTCGACGCAAGCTGTCGCTCCCGTAAAGATGTGGGTTTCCAGTCCCGTCGTTCTTGTCCCGCATTCCCATCTACCTCCAACCCTTTGACCGTCACCATTTCCCTCTCGCTCTGCTCTATCGCCCCGCTTCTTATTCACATCCTGAATCGCCGGGCCCCTTCCCTCCAGCTCGCACTATTCCGAGTCGTTGTTTCCCTATCTGTAGTTGGCCCCCAGCTTCCTCCATTGACATTACCAGCTCTCCCCATGCAGCTCGGCCCGCTGGTCGTGACAGGCGTCTGCCTGCTCATCGCTTTCATTGGCCTGACATCCCAGTTCTTCGTCCTGTGGGGATTCCATGGTGGCTGGACACTCGAGACCCTTATGGTCCTCGGACCATTCAACATCCTTCTGGCGCTACTGTGTTACAACTTTTACCTCGCTTGCGCGTCGGATCCCGGCTCGGTACCCATGGGCTATGTAAGTACCATCGGCCGACTTGATACAGCCATGGGCCACGGCCATGGATCCGACTTGATACACACCACCAGGCGCCCTGGCCTCTGTATAGGCACAACTATACACGCACCTGGCTAATCCCGAACATGTACCCTCCCCTGTTACCTTTCCGCATGTCCCATTACAACCACTCATGGACAGGAGCCACCTACCAGTGAGGGCAAAGTCCTGGTCATCGAGGTCAAGAAAAACACGGCCGGGCCACGATACTGCCGCACCTGCAAGCGGTTCAAGCCGCCGCGGGCACACCACTGCAGCACGTGCCAGCGCTGCGTTCTCAAAATGGACCACCATTGTCCGTGGATCAACAACTGTGTGGGCTACGGTAACTACGGACACTTCTTTCGCTTCATCGTATATGTCGACCTGGCCTGTAGCTATGTCCTGTGTGCCCTCGTCGCCCGGGTGTGGTTCGTGTACGACCGGAGAGACGACTACAATGTGTACTACACCATCATGCCCCAGCAGACCGAGGTACTGTTTCTCATCTTCAACTTCATCCTGGCCACCGTCGTGCTCCTGCTGGTGGGGATCCTCACCATCTACCACGCCTGGCTCGTGTGGGACAATACCACCACCATTGAGACGATGGAGATCGGCCGAATCCGTAAGATGGTGCGCCGCCGCATCGTGGGTGAGCTGCAGTACCCGTATGACTTGGGCCCGGTGAAAAACTTTAAGCAGATCCTGGGTCCCTCGGTTTGGCGGTGGCTGTGGCCGCAGCCCATGCCCATCGATGGCGGTCTCACGTTCCCCATCGCCCCGCACCTTAACCCACCAGTGTATTGGCCGCCGCTCGAGAGTACCAGCTACGAGGTGTCCACCACGTGTACCAATACTGGAACCAGCGGCGATGGCCACCTCGGCAGAGCTGCTCGGTCACGTCAGCGCCGTGCCCGCCCATTTGCGCACACGGAGCGGAACCCCGAGTCATACGCCCTCCCCACCATCTCCTCACGTGTCCGAGAGCAAATGGTGCATGTCCATGTCGACGATGAATGCCCTGTCTCCACCCGTCCATACGACAGCGGCGAAGGGAGCGATGTAATCACCGACGACTATTCAGTCGACACGTACGATAGCGATGACGAGTATGATCCAGCGGCTGCTAGTGACGAGGACGATATGGCACTCCTCAACCGCCAGATTGATCGACTGGCCGAATCTAATGGGTACCACCCGTCACTACAACGCCACGATTCCGGACTCTCCGCACCAGGGCCCAGCCCCTCGTACCCACCGCCGTCGCATAGCTCCACCATTGACCCCCTACTGGCATCACCGTCGAGGGGCCAAACCGAGGGTGAAGCTACCATATTTATGGACGGCGAGCCTGTACCTGTTCAGTTTACCAGAGGATCGCTACTTGACAGGCTGGAGCGAAAGGGTCAGTAAGGTGGAGCGGTTGGCATTGCCCGACTAATCATCAACTGGAGGTAGACTAGACTGTCCACTTTTGTACAATGCACGTTCTTCCCATTTTTATATGTCGCTCATTTCACCCCGGTGGCTGGCGGTAGCAGTCATGTCACTTTCTTTTCCTGCTATTAGCCGCGATTCCTATGCCCCTTGCAATTCAATAAACCCCATTAAATGTTTTACCCTACCCTAACCACAGTTTTCTAAAAAAAAAATCTCACACATAGGTATGTGGCCACCCCGGAGACGACAACTAACAGGGGAATGGCCAAAAGGTATTACACATACTTTGACTCCGGGCCTATACTGTGGTGTTTTAGGGGGTTTTATGATGTGAAGAAGTATTAAAGAGACACCTGAGGCCTGGAAAAGCAACAAAATAGTGAACGAGTGAACAGTAAGAGGAAGTAAATAAACGAGATGCGTAGGAATAAAAAGTCCAACACTTTAATGCGGCAGGGAGGGGCATAACCCCCCCCCCATGTCTTATACCGACCAGTTGTTCTATTAACTGGCCCGTTCTGGCAGAATTGAGAAATGATACCGCCAGAATGGTTCGATGCGGCGCAATGGTCTTGCACCGGCTCCGAACCCACTGTGCTGTAACAGTGAGCCTGCGGAGGGTAACTCGGCCGGGGGGGGGGGGTGGACCTCCCACCATAATACTATGTCATATCGAGCTTTATTGAAGGTGGGCTAGCAGGGCCAAATGGTTGCAAGTTGGAGGACGAGATAAGGGGTGGTAAAAGGAGGGGGGGGGGCAGGGGACGCCGTAAAAACAAGGTAAAGCGGAATGATAAAACGAAATAAATACTGAAGAGAAGAGATGTGGCTGGGTGTGTAGCCCGAGGGGAGAAGCAACTAGAAAAAGGCCGAGAGTGGGTCGTAGGCAAGCAGGCCAGTTAGAAATAAAGGAACAGCATTTATTACACATTTGACGAATCCGCTGTTTATGGCCAATTCGCCGTTTTTAACTAAGTGTAGTTTATAAGAGATGATGCAAAACTGTTTGGCGTAGCTTGAGGCGTTTGAGTTGGAGACTTTTCCCGTGGGGGTTAAGATCCAAGTCCAGTCGAGTCCTCTTTCAAAGTCTGAAGGCCACCGCCTGCCTGATTCTCAAAGAGTAGGGGTAAGAGGTGATGGAAGTTGGCACATTTCATCGAGAAGCCTGGGTCGGACGGGAGGCGGCTTTCTTTGACTGGGAGGCTTCATGGGGGGGGGGCGCCTTAGTTACAATAGCAGCAGACCGGTATCATTCGATTCATCATATGACAGAGGGTACTGTCGCCGTCGTTTGTTCAGGGTTCTGAAGCAAGGCAGGGCACACCTTTATTTACACAGCGATAAAACGAGTAACCCGACTCTGAGTGGGGTGAAGCGATGTACTGGTGAAGACACTCCGTGGCAGCGTGAAGTGCCGGAGGAGCAGCGCTAGAATATTGAGGTCCTGGGCTTCACGGGTTGCAATATCTGCACCGTTGGTGGGACCTCTGACCCTGGAGCAGAGGTTCACTCGTAAAGCGGTCGGTCGGCTCCTCTCGGGGCTCGGGGGTTAAGTTCTGGTCCCACTGATCTCTCCGTTTGGCCGTCGCCTTGGCCACTCACCCTTTATGAGGAGGTGGAGGGAGGGGCGAACTCAATACATCTACCACATCAGTCGTAGTACAGTAGAAGAAAAGAAGGAAGGGAGGAGGCGGCTCACGCGCTGGTCCCGAGGACCCTGGTGGACCGGGAGTATACGTAGTATAAAAATAGTTTTCGACGGAGGAAGAAAGGGGCGAAGCTACGTGAACCGTAGCGGTCTCCTCCACGTACGTCTAACAGCGCATACAATTAAGGCTGCAACTCGATGGTCGCACCAGATAATCCTTTCAGAAGCAGAGGGCATGGGGCCCCTAGTGGTTACTAGAGCCTCGAGTTTTCTATTTTTCTCGCTGCAGCATTGTGGTGGCCGTGCGGTGAGGCCTTGGGTTGACCCTCCACCTACCCCAAGTGAAGCGCCGGCAGGCCTGGTGGTGCACACGTAGCCTCACATTGCCGCCTGTCCTTCCTCCCCACCGCAACGAAGGAGTCCGGTTAAAAAGATAACCAAGGCAATATATAGAAGCCCAGCACCACACAAAGCTATATAAGTGGTGCGACCTACCCGCCATCCAAGTCATAATATCACTCGTCCTCTCCACCATTACCAGTCCTTGACTTACGCCCCCTAACGGCTTACGCTGTAAAACTCTGACACCCTTTATAACTTTCCACCCCTCACCCTCACCAGCTCGCACCTCCCGCACCATGAAGGTCGCTGCTATCTTTGTTGTCGCTGCCCTAACAAGTCCCGCCCTGGCCATCAGCGAGAATTTGCTAATGCAGACACAGCCGTACCTGATCGCCAGCCCTTTTTCATCCGGTACCAGGCCGGAAAATCCCTCCAAGGAAGTCTCCTCGGGGGTATTGCCTACCGCCAGCCAGCACCGCAGATTCCGCCAGGATTTTGGCTTTGACGCCAGGATGTTTGGTAACGACAAAGAACACGGTGCGAATGTCAAAAAGTACTTTGAATCTCTCAACTCAGCCAACCTGGACAAGACTGTGTAAAATAACAACCTTCAAAAAAAAGGAAGTTAAGAAGGTGGCTAGATAAACTCGAATCTGCTCCTCGCCCTTTGTGGCCATGCTGTGTTGAAACTGGAGGTGTATAGTCGGCGGTGTAAAGATAAAGTTTATTAGTAAAGGTCTATGTGTAATTGACCCACTGTCTCTGGAAGACAACAGATGGCCAGGGCCCCTGTATGTCAATTTACTTAACGTAATGAAGCAGGTTGTGGTGTTTGCATGACCATGTAAACTTTAGAGATGCCGTAGGAATAAATATTGAACCAAAGAGTGTTGATGTAATGATGCCTAATCAAGAAATTATGGTAGAGACACCCATAGTATTATGATGGGGTTGTGTAGACCGAGAAGGGGAGCAACTAGAGGAAATACCGAGGGAGGGTCGCAGGTGGGCAGACCGAGTAGAATAAAGAAACAGTATTTAATACACACTAAACGAATCTACATTAAAGGGTGATTCGTCGTCTTTAAGTAGGTGTGGCTCGAGTGATGAAGCGAAATCGTTTGGTGTATCTTAAGGCGTTTGGTTTGGGGACTTTCTCCATGAGGAGGAGGGTCCAAAATCGAGTCGAGTTCGCTTTCGAAATCGGAAGGCCGCCGCCTGCTTATTTTATCAAACAATGAGAATGATCCGCGAAGGAAATTTGAGTATTCTACCGGGAGGGCAGAGCCTGAAGGTAGGCAACTTTCTTGGACAGAGAGGTGCCCTGGGGTGCGCCTCGGTTACAACATAAAAATGTAAGCCAGTGGAAAGTCTACCAGGATATTATGAGAATAAGCATATGTATAGGAAATGCGAAAAACAATAAAGGCGTGAATAGTACGTACATAGGCATGAAAGAGGGTGTGCGGGAATGCTACGCATGGCCAGTTATTCGTGAGGATAAAGGATGGACAGAGGCCGAACCCACAAGGGCCAGATATTCTAGGGGATATTAGCTCGAAGTCCCCTAAATGTTGGGCAAGTACCTTCGGCTGAATCCGGGTGGTTGACTTGAAGGGGAAGTTTAAGCACCGGGAAGAAGAGGTAGTCGACTGATTGTAGTTTGAATGCGTAGATATACCAGCGGCTACGAGAAAGGTTGGCCGGTATTGCTATCTGGCAGTGGCTTGGACGCCTGGATGATATCTAGTGCAAAACGTTTGCAATGGGTATTTTGAGATACTCAAAATGTGTAATTTACTAATGGAGTTGGTATGGAGAAATGCAACCGTAGAGCAGAAAATGGAGAATATGGTACATATCGGACAGCATAGGTAGAGGACAAGGCGCCCATCAACCGGTAGTCATCATGCGGAAATTCTCGCTAAACACGGCTGCGTACACAGTGTCACCGAGGCCAACTGCCGCGTGAAACGCCTCAATTAGGCCGTTGGCCGT